>JAJEJO010000616.1:343815-367755 GCA_020662805.1 Glaucomys volans | reverse complement strand
GACCTTCCCAAGGTCAACCTAATCCTGAATGACATTGGGCAAGATTTGAACACTCCTCCTTCAGCATCTAATTTTAACCTGTACAGCTGGCCCCTGATGGTAAAAACTGCACTTACACAATGATTACATCCTCCTCCTCCTACCCTATAAAATCAGGATCCCCCCTGTAACTGACGGCCATTTTCCATCCGGAAAGTGGACCCGAATGACCACCGACTCTGCGAAGGAATAAAGGCTTCTCTGAATCCGTCGAGGTCTGCCGCCCGTTTTTTCCTTTTTGCGCTTACACTATTCCCTTGTTTTCCACCATCAGAACTGTCCCTCCACTGCCAGCTCAAAGGGCTGCTAGGAAGCTCCCCTGGGTCTCTGACAAAAGGTTCACCTCTGTACCAAAAGAGCTGCTGCTATTTGGTCAACTTGGTTCTAACATAGTGATGTCCATCCTCTCTTGTGCACTGAGCTCCAGGAGGACCATGCCCCCTGCTTTTCCTCATCTACATCTCCCCAAAGTCTTCAGCACCAAGCCTGACACAGCAGGTGCTCAAGATGAACAGAATCAAAAAGTAGCATCTTTACCCTTGGATGTGACTGAAAGTCTTCTCACTGGAGAGGCCGCACCACTGACCTGCCTAAAGGGTTACCGGGAGCTCAGCGGGAGCAGCCCTAACCTTGCCGCCCAAAAACAGGGTTTTCAAAGTCTTAGCACAGCCTTACTTAATCCTCTTGTGCCTGGGTGGGGCCAGGAGCAGCATCACCCCTAATGAAGGCAGAGATGTGAGGGCTCTGTCCAAACAGGATGAGAAGCCAGTGTCTGCTTCCTTTGACTTCATCTCTTTCTCTACAGCCCTAAGAGGCTACGATGCCACCTGGGGTGGAAGATACACCCCTTGCTGTTTGGAGCAGCTTCTAAGTGTCCAGACATGTGGGTGCAGGGACAAGGAAGACGAGGCTCACTGCTGCACACGGGCACCTTGTCTCCCCGACAGCTCCTCAGGCCACAATCTGGTCTTGCACCTCCTTTGTTCCCAAGCTCAGGGCTCATATGAGAGCCTGGATGTTCTGTGATACAGTACATTGAGCAGCCTCTCCACACTGGCCTGAGTGCAGGGGAGGAGAGGTGGAGGAAGTCACCAAAAAGGCCCCCCAAGCTGGCTCCTGATGTGTCTTCTAAAGAGCAGATACTCTCAAACTCGGCCAGTCTCACCCTGGGGCATCTGAGGCATCTAAGTGTAGACTTCAAGAGACAGGAAGGCATTCCGTTCTCTGGGCTGAGGGCACAGAGGCTGCCCCAAAACTTCTTCAGGCTCCACTCCTCCAAGTCCCCCCAGCCCCGCCCTGGCAGTCCCGGGCAGAGTTTGTTTACATCCACCGCAGTGGGACACCCACTTTCCCCAGCCCTACCAACCTCATCCTCCTCCCTTGAATAACAATTTTCTTCACACCTTGAACAGACTTGACCTACCCACTCGTCATTCACAGCCCTCTGCATTTCCTGTCTCCAACCCAAAGGAAAACCCCAAATTTACTGTTACTATTTACCTACTCAGTTGCCCCCTCACCCTAAGGCATGGAGACTCACCCCTGCTCTCAGCAGGAGGACAGGCCCAGCCTGAGCCACTGCCCCTACATTTACTATGGCAGCAACAGGGACAGCCTCTGATGACAGTGGACCTCCGACGACATCCTTCTCCCTTCGCTCACTGCCTCTTCTCCCTCCTTCCTTCTTCCCCTTGGATTTGTATCGCTCTGATACTATAAATACAAAAACCTCAATTTCTCTGAAGGTTAAAGTTCCAGCTGGTTGGTACTGAGCAGAGCTCTCTAAAGTTACAGGTATGTCTCCAGGCAGAAATCAACCTCCACCCCCAATTCGGGGATCAAAAGCTGAAGGGTGGGACATTATACCTTTAACAGCTGAGGGGATAAACAAGCCTCCCCTCCGAGGAGGTGGCTGGTGGAGGACGGAGAACTCCCAGACCCTGGGATCCTGGACTGGGTTCCAATCCACACCAACAGCGGTGTGACCTCCAGTGTCTCCCAGTCTCAGTTCATTTCCTTGCCCATGAAGCAGAGATAAAAACCCATCCTGCCTGGTCTTTCTCCCCTGCCAGTTCTGAGGATGGGGTAAGTCAAATGATCTGGGAGAGCAGCAATGGGGTCAGTAGACCAGCTTCTACTCCAGGCCCTACCGTAAATCAGGTCATCCTGTGATCTTTGAGGAGACCAGGTGGCTGGAACCAAAGTCTCTTTCAGCTCTGAGGTAGGGTACCTAGATTTCTGCCTGGGTCCTATTGCCCCCTCCTGGAATTATCAGGTATTACATCAACCTGCTCCCTTAGTCTCTCCCAGGATTGAAGCCCAATTCATCACCACTCCTTCCTCCCAAGGCCCCACATCTGTGGTTTCCCCCAGACCAAGGATGCCAGCACATGACTGTGGCTATGCAGATCAAAGAATCATGTGCTGAAAAGCAGCTCAACTCCCAAGTCAGTATTTGGCCAAAGAAGAAGGGTTTCCCAGTCCTCCATGTCCCCCCACCTCCAAACCGCCTCCAACTCTCAAAGAGGGCAGTATTCCCATGGTCCCACACCAGATGCCTTCCCAGGCTCTCTCCTCCCCGGGCACCACACTCTGCCCCCAGTGCATAAAACCTCTCTCCACAGGTAGGAAGAAGAGAGGTGAGCAATGAGGACCTGAGCTTCAGGAAGAAAGAGGAAAAAAAACTCTCAACTATTAAATCTGTTTAGTAAAGACAAAGTCGTTCATACAAAACAACAGTTTACAACAGTCTGAGTGCTTGACACACCATCACAGACAAGGGCGGTGTTGTAGGCACCCAGGGCCCTGCCCCCAGGCCCAGAGAAGACCCAGAGGCCCTCCACCACCAGCCCCTGAGGGAGCCGACCCCTCCCCAGAAGGAGGGAGGAATGTGGGACCATGGCACTGAGGACTCTTCCCACGCTGCCTCTCCTCAATACTGGGGGCGCCCCCTCTCAGAGGCTGAGTCAGGGGGGTACAGTGGCTAATGGGCAGGGGGCAGAGTGGGGACATCTTTGGTGCGAAGACTACCCCCACCCACTAGGCCACGCGGTGGAAGTTTGAGGGAAGGCCACCAAAGTGGTCCTACCCTTGCCCACAAAGGCTGATGCCCCAGAGCCCAGGAGAGACACTTGAAACACAGCAGCTCTGCAGTCTGACCTACCCGGGCTCACCCATGTGACCTGAGAGGCCGCCCACTGAGAAATGATTAAAAATTTAAGAAAAATCAACAAGAATGGGTTAATAATGGCAAGAAGGGGAAATGGGCTATTCCGGTAGGTCAGTGCCTCAAGAGGCCCTAGAACCAGCACTACCCAGGCAGGAGTCCTGAGGGCCCAGTCTTCACTCCTCTCTGCCTCCTGGAACCCAGCTAACAGGCCATGGAGGCCTGGCTCTGGGTCTGGACAGGCTTCCCAGGCACTTCGGCAGGCTCAGTGCAGGCAGGGATGGGAGGTTCTGGAGCCCCGCCTGCCCGGCCCCTTGAATGCAGTCCCAGGCACAGATCTGGGCATGCACACATGCACACACGCACACACTCACTCCTATCTGTCCAGCACACTGGTGACACCTGAGGGCTCTCCAGTAGAGGAGGTGGGTGGCAACCCTTCAAAGGGCAGCCTTGAGCCCCCAGAATGCCTGAGCCAGTGGGGACACAGGACTGTAGTGAGAAAACCGGGAGGCCAGGTGGGACAACACAGGGACACTCCCCTGTAACAGTTTCCACAAAACCCTCGAACAAGCCCCAAACCTTTGCAGTTTCCAGAGGGGAAGGTGTCTGGTAGAAAGGAAGGGGAATAAGGGAAAGGACAACAAAAGAGGTTTCATAAAAACTCTAAGTCAAATCACTGATAAAAATCGCAAAATGAGCACAGGTGTGAGAGCTGCTAGCTCCCCTCTCCGCAGCCTCCCAGCTCCTCCCTCTCTGGGGTGGCCAGGTCCAAAGGCAGGACTCAGCTCCTGACGCTGTCCCAGGCTCCATGCAGCTGCAGAGGAGAGGAGGCAGAGTGGACAGTCTGTGTCTCTTCATTTAAAAAATAAATTCATGTTGAGTTATTGCTTGTCCTCCCATGAGCAGGAGGGCTCAGCGGCTCAGTGGGCCAGGGCTGCAGCCTCCAGGGCCCGAGCCTTCTTCCGCCTCTTCAGAAGCAGAGGGTTGGATGCGTCTTCAATCTTTTTTATCTTGATTTGCTCGTAGTCGACACGCATTGTGGCCAAGGCACTGGTCATCTCCTCCTGAGGGCAGTGGCAGCAGAGGAACGGCACCAGGAGGGAGAGAAAGAGAGCAGGCCAAAGGGCATGACAGAGTGCACAGGACGAGGGTACAAGGGTGCAGGGAGAGAAGACAGGCCCGTTAGGGGTCCACACTGCTTACAGCAGCATCACTCCATGCTGGGTCAGCAGAGCCTGTCTATTGCACTGCTGCTCTCCCAGGATCCCTCCTACAACCCTGCGGAAGTGGCAGAGCCCTCGGCCTGGAGTCAGGAGCCTAGGTCTGGTCCCAGTCAGTCACCATCTGTGTGACCTAAAACAAGTCATTCCCCATCTCTGGGCTTCAGTTTCCTCATCTGCAAAATGAGGAGATCATACCAAATGGCCTTTCAGGTCCCTATTAGGGACTGGGAGTAGAGGATTTGTAGGAAATAGCTGCAGTGGAGTTTGAACAAGTGTACAAAACTTCTGCCTACAACCTTAGGGAAGTGACAGTCACTGCTCTTGTTACTGGGGAGATACCCCTCTGCCACTCTGCCAGCCAGGGCCACCACTCATGCTGGGCACTTGCTGCAAGCTGCCTCCCTGAGTCCTCCCACTCAGTGTCACCACTCACCTTAACATCCTCCCACCGTTCCTTGTCCTCCTTCAGGACCCGGCTGGTGTGCAGTGGAGTTTGAGGGACCTTTGTTGATTGCTGAGGGGAGAGAAAAGGGATCCAAGTGAAAGTCTGGGGCAGATAGAGTTCTAGCTAAGGACCCATCGTAAGGGACATCCCCTTAGACCCAGGTCTCCCTGCCTGCCAGGCTTACCATGATCCAGGGGTGGTTCATAAACTCCGTGATGGTCATTCTCTGAGTGGGCTCTGTTTTCAGCAGGTTCCGGATAAGCATCTTCACTGTGGGGGGGACAGGGAGAGAGACAGCTCAGGGGTCACCCCCCATTCTTCTCTTCACTTTTCAGAGGAAACCAGGCTCAAAAGAAGGTTGTGTGGAGGCAGACTGCCCAACCACAGTGGCCCAAGGACCACTATGCTATACCACTTGACAGGCCTTACACAACCCCAGAGCCCTGGCCCTGCCCAGGCCCTTCACACAGGCTGGCAACACCTTGCAGGTATAGGCACAGATGTAGGCCCACAGTGCCATGAGTCATGAGACAGATGCCCACACACGCATGCATACATGCATGTGCATGTATATATATACACATACACACACACACAGGCTCTTCCCCTGTCCCAGAGGCTGGGTTCCTACCTTCCTCTGATACTTCTGACCATTCTGGGTTGGGAAATTCATACTGGCCCATTCGAATGCGAGTCTTCATGCCCGGAGAGATAGCAAGGCCGTGGTTGGAATAGAAGGGGGGATACCCACAGAGCCTGTGTCAAACAGAGGTAGGAAGAAAGGGGCAGACTAGCTGTTATTTAGGGGCCCTGTGCCAGAAATAGGGTGAGAAGCAGGCTCTTCTCCTTGTAAAGTTCACAAGGGACTCATTGATACAGACACAACATACAAAGCCAAGGACAGAACCTGGGAATCCAACAGACCAAGAATCTTAACCACACGTACATCTAGCCCTTGAGTTAGTTCCTCCCCACCATGAAGCAATCAGAACCCACTAAGCACCGAGAGAAGGGGCATGCAGGGGATTCCCAGGGAATCTCCCGTCTACAAGCAGAATGCTAACATTCACCTCTTCCTCTTACCCTGGAGAGGTACAAACCTCCCTGGCTCCCCGCCCCACTGCAGCCCGACCCGCCCTGGCCCCTCCCCAGCACACTCACAGAATGTACATGATGACGCCCAAGGACCACATGTCACAGGACTTGTCATACTTCTCTGGGCCCAGCACTTCTGGCGCTGCAAAACAACGAATATCAACATGGACGGGAACAGTGGGTGATGCTCCCCATACAACCCTCTGGCCCAACATGAGGTGACATCGGCAGGAGTGGGAGGAGGAGAGCAGAAGACTCCCCTCCAGGCAGGAATGAACCCTGCAGTCAGAATCTTGACATGAAAGCATTCCCAAACCAGAGACTTCCAGACTCAAGTCGGCCAGGTAATTTCACAAACATGCCTAGGGAGCTTATTCTGTTCCTGTCAGCTGAGACTCCAGAGCCAAATCTGGGTCCCAAACTCCACCAACAATCTGATGGAAGTGATGGTTCTTCTCAGGGACAGGGCTCAGGCACCAAAATCCTGCCTGTGATTCCAGGAAGATGAGTTCTACCATATCTTGGTCCTAGCTGAATTCTGACAGTCCTACTTGTGTTTTTTTTGGTTTTGTTTTTGTTTATGTCTTTTTGTTTTTGCTAGGGCTAAGGATGGAACCCAAGGCCTCACACATGCTGGGTAAGTACTCCACCACTGAGCTATAAACCCAGCCCGAAAAACCCTACTTTTGATGGGATCCTACCAAAACCAGCACCAGAAAAGGTCAAAAGACTCTCCCAGGATATTTAAGAGGAGGGATTGAGAAAAGTCCTAGGGAAACACCAGGCCCCTCGCCCTCCTCTGGACTTACCCACATAGTACGGCGTATAACAAGGAGTGGTCAAAGAATTATGGCTGGTGGTTTCCTTGGCAAAGCCAAAATCAGTGAGTTTCAGAATGGCATTGGGCCTTTTAGAGGTGTATAAGAGATTCTCAGGCTACAGAAAGAGAGATTGGTAAGTGACCATCCTTGCTGAACCCGGGAGGAGCCATCAGCATCCTAGAGGGTGATGCCTGCTCCTTTCCACCCACCCAAGAGCCACTCATTCAGCCCCAGTGCTACACACATGGGGAACACAGAGCTCACAGACCAACACCCAGGACAGGACAGGACAGCATGAACAATACAGGGATAGAAAAACTAAGGTGCTGTTAGGGGTAGCCCAAGTCTGAATGTGACCAGAGAGGGTTTGGCTACTGGGTTTGCAGTTTGTCCATGGGCAGAGAAAGCAGAGTCCCACAGAGGACAGAATGACACGCTGACTCATTCCACTCTCAGGAACCAGGCAGCCAACCCTCTCAAGGGTTGCCACAGTCCTGCCCCACAGTCTAACAAGTACCCAAGCAAGGGACCTAAGCAACTGGTACCTTGACATCCCGATGAGCAATGTTGATTGAGTGCAAATATTGGATGGCCTCACCAATGCTCTTCATGATTTCTGACGCTTCTAGAGAAGAGGGGTGGGAGTGTGGAAGAAAGTCTCAAAGAGGTGTCATCAGGTTCAAAAACCCCATACATCAGCTCACCCATGCAGCCCGAGGCCCTTGCACCCATCATCCACCTCAGAAACAAAACCAGGAGCTGTCCTCATCAACTAAGTGACACCTCTGGCAGTGAGCTGAGGAGGCAGCAGCCTCAGCCTCTTTCCCCAAAGCAGTCCCTAGAGAGGCCCTCACTCCCCCACTGCCCTACCCGCCCAAGCCTGTCCCCACAACAGACCCTTTCTACCTCTTTCAGTGAATGCTTGGTCTCCTCGGTCCTGGATTCGGCTAAATAGTTCTCCACCATCCAAACTGAAAGAAAACCCACCTTGAGATCTGGGGAATGCAACAGCCCACCACCATGCTCCACTGTCCCTGAAGGAAGCCAAGCAAGTACACTCCAAGCTTTAGGTCCACACTGGGCTGTCCTCAGAGGGAGAGGCACCTGAGCATGGTGGAGACAGGCTGGGCCAGAACCCACAACAGCAACTGCTTACCACTCCATGACAATCAGCAGGCACTTCCTGCCTGCATAGAGGTTCTCATACACGTCCACGATGCGCACGATGTGTGGGCACTGGGAGGCCCGCCAGTGCAGCTCCACCTCCCTGCGGGCCTTGGGGCAGTCCTGGAGCATCTGCAAGAAAGCACCTCCTAAGTGATGCAGGCTCTGCAGGGGATGCCCCCCCACCCCAAGCCCCAGCGTTCCCATGCTGCATCACAAAGCCCCACACTCACCACCATCCCAGCCCCACCCCAAAGGCATGGCGCCTCCTCCTGGATCCCAAAAGGATTCTCAACATGACCCCTCCAGGGCCTCAACAGCTAGGTGGAGATGCCAAGTAACGGCATGAAGTCTACAAAAGAAGGCAGCAGTCAGGTATCAGAGGACCACAGTAAAGGGCATGTGGGGAGAAAAGAAGACTTGAGAAGAACCAATATGATAATGGAAAGGGGCCTGGAGAAGGGAGATTCCAGAATCAGTAGGAAAAGGCACCTCCAAGATCAAACCTGTACACCAGACCCAGAAAAATGTTCTTTTACCCAGAGTTGAGTTCACTCAACCAGCAGATGGCCTCCAGAGTCAGCCTGCTGTTGGTCTGAATCCCCATTCACACCAGCTCTGCAACCTTGAGCAAGTAACATAGCTCACTGAGCCAGACCCCCTTTCTTCCCTGGACCAGGTTCCTAGATACTAAAGGAAACTGCGCCTTCCCCAGCCTCAGGAGCTGGCTAGTCCGAGCCAGTCTCACTGGCTCCATTCCTTTTGCTAGTGACTGACTTGGGAACAAACCTAACACCCAAAAAACCTAGAAGACTTGAGGAATCTACTCAGAGGCTGCCACCAAAGAGTGCATGGAGTCTATGTCATCTCTCCAGGATGTGGCACCTGGGAACATGCCAGTCACCTTGGCACTGGTAAGGGGGTCAGCAGAAAAGGATAAACCAACACACTGAGGAAAGCAAACAGGAAAATGGCAGCTACCTAGATCCCTGTTGACATCACCAAGAATCCCTTGTGACTTCTTTTTGATAAGATAAAAAAAAAACTTTCCAAGCTGTTTAAGTTGTTTTTAGAACTTTCTTACTGTTTGGGGCCAAAAGTATCCTGATATACCTCTCCTGTGTAAAGTGGGGGCAACAGCTTCTTTTTCACAGACATGTTGTAAGGGTCAAATATTTCTGCAAAGCACCTAGCAGAGTGTCTGCTATGTGCTCAGTAGCTGTCACTTTATTACAGATGCCAAAATAATTGAGGCAAGGATCCTCACAGGCTTCCCATCTCCGTGAGAATTCAAGATCAGCCCTATGTTGTACTCACTTCAACTGCTTTGGACACTTCAAGGACTGGGGTGTCAGGGAAACAGGAAGGCTGGGAAGCAAACGGATGGGCAGAAGTCAACCAGTCAGGGAAAATGACAAGAATCAGGCACCAACTGACTAAGATGGAGTAGGGGTGGGTGAGTAGGTGATGCAGCAGAGAGGGCCAAGAGGCCTGCTGGAAGCACTTGAGGCTTGCTAAGTAAGATTCGATGACCAAGACGGAGTCAGATTACAGAGCAGCTAGAGTACAGTGAAAGGCAAACGCAGGAATTTGCAACAATAAAACTAGCATGCATTTACACTATGGCCCACGATACTTTTCTCGTTATGTAACAATTGCCATTTTATAGGATGAAAAAACTGAGGCTCAAGGAAGTAGTATTCCCAAAGCTAAGGTTCTGGGAAAGACAGACCCAGAACTTGAATCCAGGCCTGACAAGACTCCAAAGTCTAAGCTTTTCCATTATACTACTCAGTTTTGTTTTCTTTTGTTGTTTAGTACTAGAGATTGAACCCAGGGCACTTAACTATTGAGTCATATTCCACTCCTTTTTATTTTATATTTTTAAATTTTGAGACAGAATCTCGCTGAGTTGCTTAGTGCCTCACTAAATTGCTGAGGCCGGCTTTGAACTCATGATCCCTCCTGCCTCAGCCTCACAAGTTGCTGGTACTACCCAGCTTTTAAGAGAAGGCTAGAAGCTGAAACTTCCCAGAGTGACTTTGCAGAGGCAATTCCCCAAACAGGTGTCCAAAAAAGAATCAATTACATAGCTCAGTCTTCCTAGGAGGGCTCTGAGCCAGTATTGCAGGAGGCAAGGTCCCCATGGGGTAACACTGCCACCTTGTGGCCACATGAGGACACTGCCCAGGTCCTGAGTTTTACTTTTCACTTCATTCATTCAGATGAATCAAGAAAGTTTATTTTACTTTCTTAGGTTCTGAGAAGAGGAGGAGGCACTGGCTGATTTCATGTGTTTGTAATTCAATTCAACAAGCATTTATTTAGCTCCTACTGCAGTTCCTTGATGAATGTCAAGGTCAAATGCAGCCCCAATCTGAAAGTTCAAACCAGTGGGGTAGAGAGGGAGGACACAAGAAGAGGTAGACACAGTAAGTGCTCATTATCTGGTCCTCTCTTCCTGTTCTCCATCAAGTGTGGGACTGAAGTAAAAGGAGACCCCCATGCAGAACTCGTTCCCACACCTGCAGGGGAAACAGCAGGGTAGCTAAGGCACTGCAGGATCCTCTGGTACCAAGAAGGAAAAACTATACCTGCCACGGGGCCAAGGTAGAAGAAATCCTGAAAAAGCTAATGGCACATGAATAAGAGTTAAGAAATAATGTCTCAGATAATGGAAGCTTTGATTTGGGATCCAGGATCACATCAGTCTGGGGATCAAATACAACCCTAGCATTGGTATTGATGGCCTGGGCTTCTCAGTGGTTCTGGGCAGGTCAGGTTTCAGCATCACAGACAAGAAGAGCAGGACAGCGTATGTTGAGGTCAAATACAGAATCAGCAAAGAAGAGACCACACGCAGTTCCAGCAGAAGATGAGATCATCCATCCTGGCAAATGAATGCCCATTTCTATCCAAAAAGTCCAATAAAAAGTTCTAAGTGAAATGCTTCTTTAAAAAGTGCTTATAACCCCATGAGCTAATGTACTATAAGACTGCTAAGTTCAAAGCGCTCAGAAGCCAACGCTTCCAGAGCAGCCTAGCAGGAGAAATCTCTGTCGCCCTCTACAGGCACCTAGGAACAGACGCCCAGAGGAGAAGAGTCAAAGCCGTCAAATTTACTTGGAGGCAACTGTGTGTGGTTGGATTTACAGCCAGGAGAGACTTGGACCCTGGTCTGGAATTTGTTAATACCTGGTTGCATAGTCTTTCTAAGCCGGTTCCAAGTCTTGAAGGCAGGGGGCAATGAGACCTGCCTATCTTCCTTCTCACAGAGCCCTTGTGAGCAGCTAATGAAATAAAGCCTCTAAAGGGTTTTATCAACAAAAGACATTCATCACTGCAAGCCACCAGCATTGCTGCCACAGCAGCAGAGTCATGGCTGAGCTGAGGTCATAGTTGGAAGTACGGTAGTAGCCTGGTTTCTGTCTTTAGCATAGTGACTACCACCTGGGCATCAGATCCCTGTTCTAAGGACCAGGGCCATGCTCAGTGAGGATGCACTAAGGCCAAGCCTGAGTGCACATCTCTGGCACCATGAACTTGGAGCACTCAATGCAAGTTCTACTCTTTCTGCCATTGAGAGGTGCACAGCATGAGGCAAAAGAGAATTTGCCCTCAGAAAGTCTGGTTCACAGCACACTTCCAGACTCAGAAATTCTTCCTCTGCTAGAGGGGGCAAGGTGGTGTAGGACAACAAACCCAGCCTTTGAAACCCCGTGCAAAATTGCATGCATTTGGAGTCCCAGTTCTGCACTTTTTTGCTTTCAGGAAGTAAATCTACCTTGCTGAAAAGGGTTTCTTCATCTGTCAAACTACATATAGTTTTGTGAAATAATATCCTTAAAGGTACTTTTCTCTTCTAAAAAGATTTTACTTCTTTGCATATTTGTGCTTTATCTCCCCAACACAACAGTTTCTGAAAGGAAAGGTCTCCTATTATTTCTGTTTGACCGCTCCCATCTTCCCCTCACCCAGGGGTATATGTATTGTTTAGTTTTTCCCTATATTAGAGAAAAGGCATTTCTGAGCACAATCCTTGTCCTGTTGCTTCTTCTCTCTACATATCTAAACTCCATTCAAGGAGTCCCTAAAGGGACTCGAAGGGGGGCTGCAAGAGGTCTATCCCCCATGAAGAGACTTGGAAAGCAAAATATTCTTTTTTTAATATTCTTATTAGTTGTTGATGAACCTTTATTTATTTATTTGGATGTGGTGCTGAGAATCGAACCCAGTGCCTCACATATGCTAGGCAAGTGCTCTACTACTGAGCCATAATCCCAGTCCCAGAATATTCTTAATTCATAAAGAAACATAGTAAGAATTTTTCAAGAAGACTGGTAATTGATATCTATCCAGGCACATGTTTATCAGAAATCTATGACTGGATACGAAAATCAAGCAAGCCATGAAAGCAAGACCTTCCACTTGGTCAGGCAAGCTGGCTGAAGTCATGTGGCAGAGCCATGAAGTGTCAAAGATACTTGCAGACAAGTGTGGAAGACAAAAAGCCTGGAGAGAGAAGTCAAGAATGTGCTAATCTGGAGTTCAGGGCTAAGTAAAGAACAGCGGGGGAGGTGGCCTGTGCTCCCAGTCAGAGGGAGAGAAGGAAAGTGAGCACCCAGAGGGCTGCCAGGGGCCACCAGCAGAGTGAGCTAGGGCAGCAGGTAAACAACCAAAGCCAAGAGAGTCAGCTGGGAAAGGTCCTCTGGCATGGACAAGGACAGTGGAGGCCAAAGGGCCTGGGACCACGGTTCTGAGGACCACAGACTTAGAAGGAAGAGTCTTTCTATTTAAAAGCCACAGGCCTTTAGTCACAGAGTGCCTGCAGGGAATAAAAAGCATGAAACCCATGCTAAGCCTGGAACTAATACTGTGACTTGCCTCTGTCCCACAGAATTTGTATATGAAATTCTCCTGGCTGTAAAAAGGTTAACAGCTACATGTGCTACACTGCAGTGCAACAGCCTAGGTCACCTGCCAAGTATGACAGGGGTCAGGATCAGGTCACAGAGCCCACCGCCTGGGAACTCCAGTACAGTGGCAGTGAGGGAGACATAGGAGCTGCCCAAACATAGTTCCAGACCTCTCCAGAGGGAAAAGACACAGGGCCTTCAATTCAGGTTGTACCTGGTCTCCTTTATCTCCCCTCCCACTTCCATCACAGGGTCCCCTAAAAGACATTCTAAGCCAAGCTGAAAGCCAGAGCAAGGAAATCAGGGAGACCTGGGCCTCAGGTGCTATTCACCAGCAAGGGCAGAACTGGAAGGAACAAGCCCAGACCCCAAGGATCACCTCTCACAAGTGCTGCTCCTCACTAACTGTGTGAACTCAGATGTTTTTAACCTCTTCATGCCTCAGCTTCCTTATGAGCCAAATGGGATAACAGTCCCTTCCTCATTTGATGGGGTTGCCATATTAAATGAGTTAACACACATAAATTGTGTAGTTTACCTTGTGCACAGTGATCACTACATTAGTTGGCTATTATTATTCTGCTCCCCACTACCATGTGTTAGTCACACTGGGATGGGCAGCTGGGATCCTGATCACGCCCATTTCACTTACAGCGTTATTCAAAGCTCTGGGCAGCAAGCAATGGGGACCCAGGATACAGGGACGGAAGCAGGCTTTAGCATGGCAACCCTGAGTTTTCCTCCCTATACCCTACCTAAACTGGCAGCTGGAGGTAGGGTGTGCATGCAACGAGGGAAGAAAGACATCCCTCCCCAAGACTGATTTTGATTTGGTGCTAAGAATGATGGTCTGATTCAGGCACTAAGTGCTTCAGTGGGATGCCCACTGTTCCACAGACCTCTGTGTGCACGTGCATGCGCACGCGCGCGCGCACACACACACACATACACACACACCCAAGGCAGCTGGGGTCAGGGAAAGATCTGTGTGTCGTGTACTAAGCCCACCGCTTTCAGACCAGAACAGACACCTCTTCTGCACCACATGAAGGATAGCTGGCCTGGATGCTTTGCAAGTGTAAAGAAAAGAGGAGACTTGGGAGGGCAGCCACTGAGGGCAAGTGCCAGCACCATCCTGAGCATAGGGCTCAAGAGGGTGGCAAGTCCAAGAGCAGGTGGGAGCTCCCTTGGAAAAGGCAAGTACTTCCAGGGGGACAGCTCGCCCACTTCACACCTACCCTAGGAGCCTACCCTAGGAGCCTACCCTGGGAGGGGAAATCTGATTTTATAACTAAGATAACTTGCAATTGAAGGATTAGTTCAAGGCCTTTCGACCAGTTGTCAGTGACAGAGCTGGAATTGGAACCCTGCTCTTGCAGGGGCTCCTAAAGCCCCTTCCCACCACCCCATGGTAAAAGGTAGTTTGCCCAAGACTATCCATGACATCAGCAGCCAGTAATGGAGGCTGAAAATGCATTAAGTGCAGACTCTCTGCTGTTGAAATTCCACTTGTGCAATTTTATCCTAAAGTACTAATCACAGGTGCAGCTTTAAGGGGATATAGCCCAACAGTTATTCGCTTTAACTAGAAATGGCTGACAAACTCAATGCCCAGCAACAAACAGAATGCTCTTTTACAAAGTGAGTTTATCAACATTTCAAATACAGTGTATATGGTTTTAGTTACTAAGTGTATTGCAGGCTGCAGAGGAGCACCTGTTAGCTAGACTAGGACTTCTCTTACCAGATGCTGAGCAATGGCATTGCTCCAGAGGGATGGCTCCATGCTGCCCTCTGCAGGGCAAACGTGGCACACAGTACGCTGATGGTGTCACCCACAGAACAGTGATGGGGATGGTGCTAAGTGCTGGTGCACAGCCAGTGGTTCTCAAAGTGGGGTTCCTGAGCACCTGTTACAAATGCAGAAGCTGGACCCCCAGGGTCCTCCTGAATTGGAAATTTCAGGGTGGGGACTAGCAAGCTGTCTTTCAAACCCTTTGGGTGACTGGGATGGGAGCTCGATTTTGACAACCATTGGCATTAGCTGTCCTGGTGTCTAATTTGTTGATCTTCTGTACCATCAGAATCGTAGTTTGTTAAGGTTAAGTTTAATCTTATTTTTTTATTTAAAATGATAGACCTACATTAAGCTTGAGAAGCAGAGGACCCTGTAAATGTGTATGGCCCAAGCCAAGAGCTGTCCAATGAAAACCTATGTCCTTAAGCAGTTTTGTAGTACTTACATCTTTTTTGGTGGTTTGAAGAATTTATATTGGCTTGATTGTTTTAAAACACCACAATGAATGTATGATTGACTTATGTTGGAATATTAATATGTTGTTTTAAGGGGAAAGCAATTTTAGGATTGGTTGCCCCTTATCCCATCTTCTCCAGCTGTTTGTCACTTAGTTCTTACCTCTGCTGTGAGTTAGCCTCACATGTTTATACTTAATTCTCACAATAAGTCAGCTACAATAATCCTGTGAACTGATCTTTTCAAAATTTACACAAACTCTGTCTTTACAAAGTCCAAAAAGAGAGGTAATCCTTCAGCTATTTGAAATAGTACTCTCTGGGAGGTCAACATTCCAAGAATGTATTAAAAACTACAACTCTGACTACCATTTTTATTATCCTTTTACATATTAAACAAGTTGCAAACAAAAAAAAAGTGAGATTCTCTATTCAATTCATAACCACTGAAATGATATTTCAGAAGAATATTTAATGAGATAATGGATTCCCCTGTGTCTTAAATTCTGTCACCATCATTGTCACTGCCTAGTGTAGCACCCTGTTTTTTCTTTTGCAGCACAAATCCTAATTTGCAATTTAAATTTAATTATCAGAAAGTAACTGAAATAAATGAAAAAATGTTACACAACTTTATATACAATATAATCCCAGTGCTATATGTATACTTATTCATATCCATATATATAACTAAATCTATCCATAGACATACACACATTATATATAAAACAGTAAGGACATTAATACTCAATAACTCATTAATAGTAATTATCTCTGAAAAAATCAATGCCAAACACTTGAAACACCCTTTTCACACTGCTCAGGAGATGGGGCCTGCCTCTAAGAGGGGTGAGCATCCCTGTCAAGCCGCCTTATTCTCAAGATCCCCCAGAGTGGTCACAAAGGACTGATGTTCAACAAAGAGGCAAGAAGCTGAAAAGTCATGCTTAAAATAACAGATTTTCCCAATTTTTCTAAATATTTGCAGCACATGATGGATAATAGCTAACTTGACTCTAGCAAATCAATTTAAAAGATTAACAGCCCAATATAAAAATGGCTAAAGGATAAGAACAGGCAGTTCAAAGAAAAAGAAACACAGATGGCCAAATGAAATATGCTCAATGTAACTCATTAAAAGAGAAATGTTTATAAAAACAAGGATGATAATTTCACCAAGCTGGCAAAACTGTTTAAATGTTTGACCAAAACAAAACTCTTGGATTTATACATAGATTTTAGGAGAAAAGGCACTTTCTCATATACTCACTGGGTAGGGATATAAACTACTCTATTTTGGAGGAATGTGGCCATATCTATCAAAATGGTAAATGTTCAAACCTTGGACTCAATAATTACCCAGCTAGGAATCCATTCTACAAATTACATTCATAAAGCATTTTAATAGCTAAAAACTATGTAATAACCTAAATGTCTACCAGTGAGGAACTAGTCAGATAAATGACAGCAAATCCATTCAACAGAATACTGTGCACCTTTGTAAAAAATGCAGTAACTCCTCACCCACTCCTGTGCAAAGAGCAGACAGGAACAAGGTGACACTTTGGCTTTATATTTTATGTTTAATGTTCTAGTTTGTTTTTTTAATGGAACTGAGTTCACATTTCTTAAGTAAAGTTTTAAGTATATTCATACAAACAAGAAGTAAACACACAAAAGGTTAACTAGTGGTTTACCATAAATAGTAGTAATATGGGTGATATTCCTATGTATATTTTTTAAATTTCCAAAAGTAAAATAGGAAAGTACTGAATAGAATGTATAATTCCCTTCATGTGGCTTTATTTTGTTATCACTGTGGTTTTGTTTCTTAAGACAAAGGAGAGAAGATACATGGATTCATGGATGCTTCAATTTTTCCTGGAGGAATTTAAAAAAAAAAAATTAACAATATTGACCACCAGGGAGAATGTACTAGAGAGAAACATGTATTTTTCTTTTTTCCTTTTCAATTTAAACTTTCATTTACTGATTGAATCTTCACCATCTGCATGAATTTCTTTTTTAAATGAAATCAAAGAGCTTGCCCTTGGTGTGGCATGCCTTGGGTCTCACACTAGAACTCCTGGCCTCAGATGGCGACAGTTACATGTGCCCCAAAGGCCAGCTGTCCTCCTAGCTGGAGAGGAAGGGAATAGAGATGAGGGATGTCACAGGGCTACAGGAAAACGGCAGGTCTGGCCCAACTCTCAGCCAGAGAGTGGAGGGCAGAGGCCAGAAGGATAGGGGGCTCAGACAAAGGCCTGCATCTTCCTGGAGGACATAACGAAAAGATGATAAGGGCAGGCAAGGCCCCAAGCCACTGCAGCTAGCTGCACAGCGGGAAAAAGAGACATTTTCCATTTGTACCACACTGATCATGTGCCAGGTGCACTTTATATATAGAGAAACATAGCTATATTTAAACCTCCCAACAGCCCTATAAGAGTACGGTCAATTGCTGGCTCCCTTGTACAGATGTGGTGACCAATTCCCAATGAAGCAATGTGCCCAAGGCCACCCAGCCAGTAAATGATAAAGCCAAGATTCAGACCCAATTCAAACTCATCTCGGGCTTTCCCCACCCCTCACAACAAAGGAGGCTTTAACAAGTCAACTCTGTTCTGCTAATACTAACCTACTGTTGACCTGTCTTGCCCTGCTAACCATCTCCCATGCTTCCTCCAGTTCCAGGTCCACCCCATTCACCTCTACATCCATCAGGCCCCACGCAGAGCCTGGCACAGAAGAGTCAAAATAAACACTTACTGATTAAATGGGCAGACTGTGCTGCCCAGCAGCTTTACAGGCCACTGCTTCTAACAAGATACAAGGCATCCCTCCCTGGAAGACAAGGGAAAGAGTGGGAGGGAGGCAGCACACTAAACTCTCCAAGTTGGCTTTCAGTACCTAGATTCAACTCCTGAGAAGCCACAGAGGTCATCTAATAAGACAGAAGGAGCCAGGAGCAGTGGCACATGCCTGTAATCCCAGTGGCTGGGGAGGCTGAGGCAGGAAGATGGCAAGATCAAAGCCAGCCTCAGCAACTTAGTGAGGCCCTAAGCAACTTAGTGAGACCTTGTTTTAAAATATAAATCGCCGGGTGCGGTGGCGCACGCCTGTAATCCAAGTGACTTGGGAGGCTAAGTCAGGAGGATCGTGAGTTCAAAGCCAGCCTCAGCAACTTAGCGAGGCCCTAAGCAACTCAGTGAGACCCTGTCTCTAAATAAAATACAAAATAGGGCTGGGGATGTGGCTCAGTGGCCGAGTGTCCCTGAGTTCAATCCCTGGTTCCAAAAAAAAATTAAAAAAAATAAAATAAAATAAAATATAAATCAAAAGGGCGAGAGATCTGGCTCAGTGGTTAAGTGCCCCTCTGTTCAATCCCTGGTACCAAAAAAAAAAAAAAAAAAGGGACAGAAGGAGGTCGGCAGTACTGCTTTCTGTCTAAGCAGCCCCTGTCAATGTGGTCCTGCATGACTGCCAAAGCAAACTTAAAATTTTAATTTGAAGTAATAAATGTAGGCTCATCTTTATCACTCCAACTCAGTGGGATGCAATTCATGGCACGTGTACTACATCAATAGATCTAATGGGAGGTAGGGGGCAGGGAGAGAAAAAGTGGAAGAAGAAAATGAAAAAGTATTATGCACACGCATAAATACACACACACACACACACACACACACACATATCCCTGTTCACAATTCCACACACCTAACACTGGAGCAACAGCTGGTGATGAGAGAAAGAAGAGAACTGGAAGATAGATCAGTACATGGTAACATAATAGAGGAAAATCCATGGTCAGGGAGAAGATATAAACCACTCTTTCCCACACTGTTAGCAAAAGGTGCCCATACACAAGACGGAGAACATGAGGACATATGACAGAGAGGTTAAGTCTTTCTGCTAAGAGCAGGACACCAGGCAAATTCTTGTCTTACCTTATTCAAGACCTCAAGGGAACAGTTACTTTGAACTAAATTCTGACCAGGAAAGAAAAGAATATATTGTGTTTAAAAATACACACATACCTTAGCTAATAAAAACCACATGAACAAGACACCACCACATGGGGAGGAAGTAACCTTGCTAATTTTGAGTTCAAAAGAGAGAAACAAAAGAACCTGGGCACAAAATCCATAGTTTAGCCTAGACTGATCTATACAGAGATCTCAAAAGGGAATGGTCTGGAAAGATCCAGCCTGTGCCTCTAGAGAGTGAATTCTAACCATCTAACACAATCATCCCCTGAAGAAGAAAGCAGGAGGCAGCAGCCACGGGTCGGGCCACAGCACAGGGAGAAGCGAGCTAAAATATGTGTTTAGACACAAGCAACTGCCAGTAGGTAAGCCAGGGCACACCCAAAAGCTGGGGCAGGGGCCCACAAGACAGAGTGAACAGAGCTCATGAAAATGCAAGGACTCTCCAAGCTACATCCAAAGAGGCCCCAGAGAGGCAGTGGCCCCCTGCAGGAAGCAGAGGCTCCTCTACACAAAAGAGAATGGGGAAGTTCATCCCTAGTCTGTCCATCTTTTCTACCAAGGTGAATGCTCTTCAGACCAGAACAAACTGAACATTCATAATTACCTACAGCGTGCACATGCTCTCAGGGGAAACCTCAAATACAGGCTAGACCAAGAACCAGCTTACAATCACCCTCAGTGACTCAATGAAAAGATCCCAATCTTAGAAGAATCACATCCCAGGATGCAGCAAGAAACTGTGGTGTGATTCTACAGCCACTGCTAGTGGTGACAGTCAGCAGCCCTGTGTCCTGCTCTGGGGCAGCACACTTCCCTCAGAACCTGCTGTGCTCCAGGCCCTAGACTAAGTGCCTGGGGTTTCAAGGGCTCACAGCCAAGAGGGAAAATTAAACAATATGTAGACAAAATTGTTAATAGAGTGTGAAAGCATGTAAATAACAGGTCTGGCATTTTTTTGTTTGTTTAAAGGGAAAGGAATAAATAGGATGGACTGCTTAACATAATAGTAGTCCCTGCAAAACTCTAGAACAGACCGCAAACTGGACCTTCACAACCCAGCCTGGGCTCCCCACAAAGCAATGGCACACCAGTCTCATTTGCTTCTTAACAGAATTACTAAATTATAGCCAAAGGAATGCCAAACACAAGGGGCCTTAAGGGCTATGAGGTATACTGACACAGTCTCCTTCCTGCCAAGCCTTTGGGATGACAATGAAAGAGGGAGTGAAATGACAAAGCATTTAGATAATTTTCGCAGTTGCTATAAATGACCAATAATAAAGTGTCAGTGAATGGCTTGAGGACAGGTGGCTGAACACTCGCCAAACTTAACTCACTGCCCCTCCAATTTGCTCCAGGATCTCAGTAAATGGCAATGACATCACCATCTAGCTGGGTTCCCAGATGTAAATTGTGAAGTTCCCAGCCTCAGTTTCCCTCCCCTCCTTTCCTCCCTCACCCACAGAACTGTGTCTCTGGAAAGATCTCCCAAATCCATCTTCCCTTTTCCAGTCTGACCTCCCCTTGCTCAGTAGCAGCCCCTTTCTCTTGTGTATGTTCTATTGGTTTCTAGATGGTAGACTTACTCTGTCCCACTACATCTGGGTCACCTTCTGAAAGGCAAATCTACACAGGACATTTTTTCCCTTAAACATCTCCATTGGATACCATGATAAAATCCAAGTTCTAAACTTGATCTTTCTCAGCTCCTGAACATATCATCTCTACCCTCATCTCCCAACAGTACCTATACTTATGCTACAATGAACTTCATGACTTCAAACGAGCCATGTCTTTTCATGACTCTATGTCTTTGTGTCCCTCCAAGGACCAGCACAATGTAACTTCTATAAAGTCTCTTTGACAACTTCAGGCAGAGTTTACCTCTTTCTTCTGTTCCCATAGAACTATTAAATTCCTAAGTCAGCACTCTCTGCGGTTATTTACAAGACAGTTCCTCCTCCCACTGTACCTCTTGGAGGCTGGGATAACATCTTATTCATCTTCTAAGTTCCAACCCCAGGATGTGGCATTTAGGAGGTACTCAATAAATAGTGGCCTGTTGAAGAGCACCTACAATGACAAACCAAGCCTTGCCTAGTATTTTACCAACAAGCTGGCTGAAGACACAGTAGTCAGCAAATTTATCAAACTTTCAAGTGACAAAAAGAAATAAATATGGGAGAGACGGTCAGTATGCTAGGTATTAGATGTTTAAAGATTTAAGGAGAAATATGGGCCCAAGCTAAACCCTCCAAAAGTCATATGTGACTGTTCAAAAACTCCTCCACAATAACACAAGGAGAAGGAGAACTCTCAAGTCAGATCCAAGTAACAAGGGAGGGAGCAAAGGCTCAGAAACCAGCATCCCTAGGACAGGGCCCAGCATCACCACTCACCAGCTGCGGGGCCTGATAAGTTCCCTAACTTCCTCAGCCTCCAGCTGCCTTCCCTGTAAGACAGGGTAACAATGATATCTACCTCATAGGGCTGTTGTTTAGTTAATAATAATAATGCAATCGCACTTAGAATTAGGCCTGCTCAGTAAACTCTTTTCACAGTTTGTTGTTTTTGTTGTCAAAAGCTGCTTCTAAGCAAAGAGAAAAGAAGTTGTAAAGCATTGTGGCTACGCAGGGGCTCTGGGACACCACCTTTAGGTCACAGCCTGCCTGGCCTGAGCCAGTGTTCTCACACCCAAAATCTCCATTGTCCTCGTCCTTTAAATGGGCATGACAGAAATGGTTCAAAGGTACTTCCATGTTGTATATTTTCAATTGAAAAAAAAATTGGAAATAAATTGAATATCAACAGAAAACTGGTAAAATAAATCATGGCACATCAACGTCCTAGAATAATAAGCAATTATCAAAAAAAATGGGGCACCTTGGTGCACACCTATAATCCCAGCAGTTTGGGAGGCTGAGGCAGGAAGATCACAAGTTCAAAGCCAGCCTCAGCAAAAGCAAGGTGCTAAGCAACTTAGAGAGACCCTGTCTCTAAATAAAATACAAAATAGGGTTGGGGATGTGGCTCTGTGGTCTAGTGCCCCTAGTTTAATCCCCAGTACCATAAATAAGCAAACAAACAAACCTCATATGTATTTAGTAAACAGTTGCTGATTATAGAACTGAGAAAGAGTGCTTCACCTCTGTAAAGTTCTAGTGAGGAGTGGTGCTGAATTCACCCCGGGGCCACAGGCTTCAGAGCCTTTGCTCCCTCCATTGTTACCTGGATCTGATTTGAGAGTTCTTTTCTCCTGTGCTTTTGGATGGGTTTTTTGAACTCTTACAAATGATATTTTTAGGAGTTAGTCTGGGCTTAGATGCCTCTTATCATAACTTGTGATTTCAGAGCAGCCTGAACAGTGCCTGGCTTCTCACTTATGGGCACTATAGTGAGAACGTCTTTCCATGCCTTCCCAGACTATCGCACTGCTTTTGATTTCACCAAGTTTCAGTTTCTAACACTTCATCCTTTGTGCTTTCAGGGTTGTGAAACATCTCCAAGGTCTGTTGATGTGACGTTTTGTCCCAGTATCGCGTCCTCTGGGACTCTTCCTCCTTTTTGTCAAGACCCTTTCCCCAGTGTCATCAGTGTGCTGTGTTCTCTGAGTCTCCCCATCTGCACGTGCAGAGTCTTGGATGGTGACAGTGTCCACATCCTCACATCAGCTGTTCATTCTGTAATTCCATGTATGTTTTGCTCAAACTCCACTTCCAGCTTTACCACTTTTCATTTCTTTATTAAAATTTCATCTTTCTTACCCAGCTCCCTCTATCAATTGCCCATTTTCATAAAATATCACGAGTTTCTCATTAGGAGACAAAGGGGCAACTAAACTACACACCTCCCTGTGAGTGAACTGAACAGATGGACGGTGACCAATCACCACCTGACTCTTAAAGAACAAACATGATTGGTCAGGGACCATAATGAGCATCTGCTATGTACATAGTGATTTGTAAACTGAAGAGCTAACAGCAAAGTTTATACTCTATGCAATGACTCAGAGCTAATACACCATGGCAACTGACATTTGAGCCATGTAGTTGGGGGACTGGTGTTATTTAATCTATGGTAACAGAAGTTCATATGTACTAGAACCATGAAAAGTGAAGACTGCAAAGAACACAACCTGGAAGCATATATAAGGAAGCTTCTATACCTGGAAGCAAGGTATAGAAGCTAAGCTAACTATACCTTGGAAATAGTTCTCAGCCTGGGCTTATTTTGTCCCCCAAGGGACACTTGGCAATTGTCTGGCGAAATTTTATTGCCACAACTTGAAGGACAAGGAGATGGTTGCCACTAGCATCTAGTGAATAGAGAAGCCAGGAAACCAGCAAATTCCTACAAATCACAGGACAATCACCCACTTCAAAAACATACCTGGTCCAAAAGGTCAATGATACCAACACTAAGACATACTATTTTAAACCAAAGAGTTTTTATTAAGCTAATTTTCATAGTGCTTTTCTCACTGCATAGTGGCCAAGATGAACCAAGAAGAGGGCAAGGAGGAAGAATGCTATCAGTACTGTTAACTTGGGAGGCTTAAGAGGACTTCAAGCTGAGCATCTCCACACCACCTTAGATCTGTAGGGTTTTGTATTTTTTTTTTTTACAAACATTAACTCATTTGATTGACACTATGATGTTACTGCCAAAGAGTTGGTATTGCTTTCAGTTCACTGACAGATCAAGTACCTAGGTCAAGAAAGGGATCCAAACCCAACCATACTCTGCACTTCTCACACACCTAGAATCCAAGTCTAGACCACAACTGGATTCCAGCACTCAGTTCTTGGCAACATGTTTGAAAAAGA
>JAJEJO010000616.1:243225-343415 GCA_020662805.1 Glaucomys volans | reverse complement strand
TATTCAACTTCCAGAGGAGGACACCAGGATGTATCAGATATGAGAACCATGACATAAAAGAAATGGTTCAATAAACTAAGGCAACTGGCACAAAGGAGTTGTTGAGGGATTGGATGTGGTAATGGTCAAAAATGCCACAGGGCAGTCACAGAAAAAGGACTTAATGAGTTTTGTCCTGTGTGGTTCCTCAAGGAGGAATTCGAAGAGATATTCCACAATAGCAGGAACCCTATAAGGATGAACCCCTCCCGGGATATAGTCCTGCAGAGGCAGCCAAGTGGGCTCTTAAGGGGAATCTTACTTAGGACAAGACATTAATCCAGATGAACAACAAGGCACTTTCTAATACAATCTTGGGTGTGGGGTACAATCAGAGGGCAGGGCAAAAAGTCCAAAAGGAACAAGAAGCAATAGCCTCCTGAGCCTGGCAATCTCACTCCCAGCAATATTTACCCAAGAGAAAGGAAAACATTATGTCCACAAAGAAACTTGTGCAAGACTGTTCTATAGAGCTTTATTCATCATGGCCAAAACCGGAAACAACCTAATACCCATCGACAGGAGAATGAATAAGGAAACCACATCACATCCATAAAGGGAACACAACTTGACCTAAAAATGGACAAACTGCCAGTACATGCAACCATGTTGATGAACCTCACACAAAAAAAAGTTCATACAGATTATCCCACTTAAATGAGGTTCCAGAACAGGCTAAATCTATGGTAAGAACACATCAGAAATGTAATGATTTACAAGGGGTTAGGGGTGGGGATGGTTGGGAAGGAGCATAAGGGAACGAACTAAGGTTAAAAACAAAAACAAAAAACACACTTTTGTTCTTTATGCTGCAGAGATTGGGGTCAGACATGTGAAGATATTTATCCAACTCATCAAATTATGACTGAAAAGTTGTTCATTTCACTGTTACATAAATTTTACCATCAAAAAAGCTTACAAATGTTGAACTCTAATTAATTTCTGTATACACTGAAATGTTTGAGAGTGAAGTGCACTGATGTCTGCAACTTATTATGAAATGCATCCCCAAAAAAGATAGACTATAAATGGGCCGAGAGACTGAAAGATGGAAAGAGACAATAAAGCAAATAGAATAAAAGGTGAATGGTAGAATTTAGGTAGTTAAGTTTATCAGTGTTCACTGTGTAATTCTTTCAAGTTTTCTACATATCTGGAATGTTTCAAAATCAAAAGTTGTGGGGAAGAAGTAACAGCCTGGAGCAAGCACCAAAAGGGAATGGAGAGGCGGCTCAGAGGTCACGAGACGAGAGGGCAAGGGAAGGAGAGGGCCAGTTTCAGCCTACAAGGGCCTCAAGGCCAGAACTGCAAAAGGCCTGGCTGGCCTGGGAACAGGTAATCTTGGCCAAGATGGAGCACACGTGGTGAGGCTGGGGCTCATGTCAAAAGCTTTTTGCTGTCAAAAGCTTTTGTTCCTATGGGACCAGTTCCTTCACTACAGGATTATGGCCAGGGGCAAGTCCTTGCCCCTCTGGCCTTGACCAAAGTGATTAACATACAAGAAAAAGATCAGTTTAAAGGATCCCTGGTGCAGTCTACTATTCCAGCATCTCTGAAAACCAATTTTTCAGACAGGAACCAGAGAATGCAAATGCCAATAGTGGCTTCAGCGAGCTCCAGTGGTTTCACAAAGGTAAAAGGCAAGGAGCCTGCTATTGTATCAATATATTCACAAAGAAAAGCCTGGGTGCAGGCAAGTCTCACCATCTGCATGTGGATGATCCATTCTGTAGATTAGCCCCAGCAAACACTGAATCCATTAGCAGAAGAACCCTCCCTGTTCTGCCTTCCCACACACCCAGCAGGTTTCTGGGACATGGAACATTATGGAAGCCCAAGAGAATTAAGGAGATATGTCTACTGGAGAAAGAAAATTCACTAATATTCTGAAAAGCCCAATTTCAATATTTTAAGATTACCTACTCTACTACCATTCCCCTACCCCCAATGAAAAGGATTATTTCAACATGATTATGCACAAAACTGTTAGATTTTCTTTGCTATGGTTTAACATAGCTCTTGACCTCAAGGACACATGCTGAAGTTTACCAAGTGACAGAAGAATATGCTAGAAAGTATACAACCCTGGATCTAGCTCCAGTTCTATAGGTGCTAAGTATCTATAGACAAGTCACTTCCCTGTCGCCTTTGTACAATCTAAGACAGCCTTGCCTGAGTAGAGCCTGTAGATTCTCCAGAAAAGCGCAGGAGACACAGGGAATCCCTCCTAGACTACAGCCAGCCCTTTCTTTCTGTGACTCAGCCACTCTGGTTTCCAAGGCAACTGGACTGTCTAATGCTTCTGGCCACAGAGCTTAAAGAAAAGGGATACATCCATGCTTCTCAATCCAAAGGCCATTACCTCACAAACCAAAAACAACCTCTGGCAGGACTTCCTTCCCATCACTCTCCTTGCGGGCAGTGCTGCTCAGAGATCAAGACCCAAAAAGGGAACCTGGAGGAAGTCTCCAGAGTGCCTTGGGGATAGGGAAGTCCTGCTTTTCCTCAGGAATAACTATGACCAGTCACCCAGGGGAAATCTGGGATCTTTTCATGCAGGACAACAAGACCCCGTGTTTAAGTTCAGATGTGCCACAGCTGCAAACAGGGGGCCATGAGAAATGGGAGCCCTGCAAGACTAGGACCTATGGGCAAGACCAAGTGAGGGCAGTGTCATCCCCTCCCCAACTACCTGCCTACCACACACTCACTACAACCACAAGCTGTTCAGGGCTGATGGAAGGACAGAGAAGGCAGGAGCAACTACAGAGAACTCAGTCACTCCTCTGCCTTTCATCCTTGAGGGACAGCAGGCTAATGGCTTAGCCCACAGTGCCATGACCTGGAAAAGTTGAAGACTATTCTGAACAAGTAAAGCGTCACCCAGGGCCATGAGGTGGGTAAGAAAGAATTTCCATCATGACCAGTTTGTCTAGAAAAGGTCTGAAGGTCTGTCTTCCCAGCAGCAGTGATGCATCCTCAGCTGATGGGGGAAGGAGAGAGTCATCGCATCTCCTCTTCTTGTGTCCAGGCCCTCTCCACCCTTACCCCACATCCACCTAAGTGAGCTCAGAGGTTCCTGGCAAGGGCTTCCTTCCTGGGAGCCACAGTAAGTCCAGAGGGTCATAGATGCTGGTCCCTCCAGAGATGCTGGAGCCTGGGAGTCTGCAAGTACAACCCTGGTTGGCAGCAGTGGCTAATACTGTTGTGTCCCATACAAAGCTGGACCACCCAGACTTCGGGGGGCGGGGTGCTGGGGAACAGTATCTGCACTCTTTTCCATTAACAATGGGCAAACAACCCCAAGCTGGGTTTGCTCCTCCCTCATCTGAGTGATGGGACCTGACAGGGAGCAGGCCAGAGGGGCTGGGAAATGAAGGGTACCTCGCCCTACTTCTTGCTGAGGACAGGCAAACTTCCTCTCTGTTGGGAAGGTCCAAATCAAGCAAGCAAACAAACAAACAAAACTAAAATCAATCAATCAAACAAACAGAGATAGGAAATCCTGGCCCTTCCTTAATTACACTGAGGTCTTCCAACACTGGAAGAGTATAATCCCCAGGAAGAGGGACTGATTCTCACCCCACATTGCCATTTGTTCCCAACTGCCGATTTCCTTAGAAATAACCATGGCCTTCTGCAAAGCTGCACCAGAGGGCCTGAGGCCTGCAACAGGCTCCGGGAATCCCCTAGGCCTGGGTCTGTTCCAAGTGAAGAATCCAGTGAGGCCTCCCAGGCATTTCTCAGGAAGCCAAACATTCAGGGGACCATTCATCCTATCTAGTTCCCGCCACCAACAGTCTAAAAACAATTCAAGCCCAGGCTCCTAAATGTCAAAAAAAATTCCACAAACTTCAGTAAATCTATTTCATAATTTCGAATTCTTCCTTAAATTTAAACCCAAATGTGTTCATCTCCACTCCCCCGGGGTAAAGGAGAACTAAGTACCTTTCTGCCTTGGGTCCACACTCTAGAGCCCTTTAGTGGGTAGAGAAGAGAGAAACCTTCAGCCCACCTGCTTCCTCCCAGCTGCACCCTCCAGGGTCAACACCATATCCCTCACAGGAAAAGGAGAATGCAGAGGGACAGGGAGCTAAATCTTGCTTTCCTCTACTTCCAGGATTAGAAAGCAGCTGCCTCCAGATCCCCAGCCCCTCCTTTCTCCACTGCCTAGGAACTCCAGGCAGCCTGGGCCTCAAACAGGGTGTCTGCTGTTGCTCCTTCACCCCTCACACTGCAAAGTGCCCAAAGTGCCGCTTCCCAGGCATGACAGATGTAGCTGCTATTCAGTGTTTTCAAGCCAGGACAAAAGCACAAAGCCAACAGGGATGGAGACAGGGCCAACTTCAATAGAAGCCACCTGCCAAGGCCCTTCTCTGCCACACCCCCTAGCACGTACACACACACACACACACACACACCTTTTTCAAAGCTCTCAAATATTGTTGACCCAGGTTAAGTGACTTCTTCCCTGACCCACTGGACATTTCTCTCAAAGGAGAGAGATTTTATTGTCATTTCTCAAAGAGTACCCTGTAGGATGTTAATAAGTAATGTGTAAAAATGGTCCTATAATCAGAAACACTAGGTTAAACAAAGATAAACAGATTCTGTTACTGAAGAATCTCTCAGAGCCTTTAATGTGGCAGTGTGCACTGTCTGAGTATGCCCCATTTGTGTGACCACACAGCATGTCAAGATTGGCATTAGTGCTTGAAGAAATGAGTGGTTTCTTCCTTCATGTTCCCCCAGCTCCCTATCCACAATTCTTCTATCATTTGGGTATATAAGAAATACCTTGCTGATTCATGTCTGCCTCCATAAGCTCCCAGCAAACGGATGAAAGAATGGATTAAGAAATGAACACACACACACCAGTGGCACATTCAGGTCCACTGGTGATGCAGCTTCTGAAAGGACCACTGAAGTTCATAAAGAAAGGACAGAACCTGTGCACCACTGAAGCACCACTCTTAGCCTTGGCTTATCTGTGTTTATGTCACCAATAAGGCTTTGACCCCCAGATGAGCAAGCTGGTTTTAGTGCCTTATCAAGTCCTCCCCTGCCCAGATGTTTTATACTTGGCCATAAGGGTAGCTGGTGGCTGCACTCAATGCACAGACTGGGGTGGGTGAAAGAGAAGTCACCACCATAACCATCACACATGGTGTGGGAGAGCTCAGCCACCCCCACCACCATGAAGCCAGCAAAGAAACCTGAAAGGACCAGCAGGAAGGCCAACCAGGTTCAACCAGCAAGGGGCGCTGCACATACTGCTCACCCAACCTCCCTCCCACCAGGGTAACAATGAGTAGAAGACACCAGACATGGCATGAAGTTCCAAAATCTCCTAGAAACTTCAAATTCAAACTACATATATCAGATTATCTTTTGGATTTGAAAGTAGCACACCTTGCCCCCCAAGAAAAAGAATATGCCAGACCCTAATTTTGGATTAGAAAAAGATAGCCCCTGAATATTTTGAGTGAATCTGCAGAAAGTGGCCTCTTTGCTTGCCTACGGTAGGCTTTTCTGCTTTGTTCATAATAAAGCAGACCCTGAAAGGGTGTCTCCCACTGAACTCTGCAGCTGAGCCCAGAAGTAGGTGTGCCTGCCACCCACACAAAGGTGGCAGGGCCTTCTCCAGGCACACCCCCACACACAACAAACACACAAACAGGAAGCCTCCACCTCTTGGGCAGGCTCCCCTTGCTCTGAAGCCTTGAACCAGACCACTCTGGCAGACTGCTTCTTAGAACGCCTGAGTGAAGATGCAGATTGTGGTTAGTCTGGGTACCGACTAGAGGCTGGGGAATTCCTCGCCCTCTGGTTCTGACCTAAAAGGAGGAGCCCTCCTCTCCCACCCCCAGTAGCATCTGAAGAAAACAAGATGAGTATACCCAGGCAGTGCTAAAGGATTTATTTTAAAATAAAAATTAATCACTTCTAAAAGTATGTGTTTTAACATCTGAGAATAATGGCCAGAATTTATTCTTACCCTATTTTTCCCAATTTCTCTTCTTGCCTACTGGCAAAATGAATCCAACCTGTAGAAACTGGGGATGAAGACAACACTGCCAGTGGTTCTCATGAAGCCTTTCCACCCACTCCCAGCCCCGCCCACCCCAGAGACCCAAATCATGAAGGTCCCTTCCCTGCTGCTGCCAGCCAGGTCTGTCCCCTGGGCTCTTCTCAAGGCTGGGGAGAATTCTTTGGTTCCACTCATTATTCTAATTATCTTCTCTAACTGGGCGGGGATATGTCTGGAAGTAGCTGCTTCTGAAGCTGACACAGTAATGCATGATTTTAAAAACTTTATTGTTTAACTACTGGTTTTGCCTCTGAGGCAGCCAAGCCTCATGCCCTGCTTGTTAATTATCAGCTGCTAAATAGCATTTTTCTCATTGGAGCTGATGAGCTCTAGGCCACTGAGGGGAAGAGGACTGGTGCATAGAGGGAGTCTCTAGCTCCCCTAGGGCAGCCTCATCAGAATCCAAAAAAAAGACAAGTACTCCCAGAAGTATGCACTGCACCTCAAGAAGTGCCAGGCACTCTGCCTGCACCTGGGGATACCAAGCTAATGAGACACTGTCCTCATCTTCAAGAAGCTCGGTCTAGCAGGGGAGAACATGATGGTGACTGTATAATTCAAATTCACAGCAGTCGTGCAGGCACTGACAATAGCACATCTAGTACAGTTAACTCTGAGAGCATGGGTAGATAAAATCCTCCATGAGCCTTGAAGGATAAAAACAATTCAACCAGAAAGGGAACAGAAGAATGACCACATGGAAGGAAGCCCCAAGAGGAAATGAAGCACTCCCACACTCATGGCAGGATAGGAAGGACAGGTCTTCTGGGAGGTGAGGGTGGAATGGGGGGTTGCTCATATACCATATTTAGGAACTCATGCTTGACACTGGAGGTAAGGGGAAGTCTACCGAAGGTCTCTAGACAGAGGACTTGTGATCATTTCTAACCAGGAATGGATGCTAGAGTTCCTCGCAGAAAGTCAGGTGAATATCCTTGAAGAACACATGTTGAACACACAAACAGGAGCAGAAGGCAGAAAGGTGGAGGCACACACAGCCCACACCAGCTGGATGGCCCTCAGGACTCCCCCACTGAGATTCAGACCTTTCTTCAGTCTCTCAGAAAGGTGTGGCAGTCGGAAGGATCCTAGAAATGATTCAGGTCTCTGCATCTCCCCAGAGCCCTTGGCAGATGAGGCACTCTGAAAATATGCCTTGACTCCAGGTGTCAGGGACCACACCACAGCATGCTTGAACATCTGCTGAGATTAAGTGCAAGAGATGGAAGTGACACATTCCATGAGGCTCTGGAGAAGGTAAGGAGCACTAAAGAATTTTATCAGCCAACTTTTTAACTCAATAAGTTTAAAACATCATTTTTTTCAAATAGCAAGGTTTTCTAGAAAAAGAGTAAGCACCTGTGGCTGGATTAATGTTAGCACAGGTTAAATAAATGGGTGGTTGCCAAACCCAGATAGTTCTCACTTGGGAGCATATTCCTGAAAACCAACACTGTAGAATTGTGGACGCAAAAAGATACAAGAGAGTGTTGCCCAGAAAGTTGTACCTTCAAACACTACTCAAAAGTGAGTCTGACCTCTAACCCAGGTTGGGAGCCACAAAGCTAGATGGCCATCCTGTGTTGGGATGTAGTCCTGAACAAGACAAACTAATGCTTTTAAAGATCTTTTTCTAAATGATTACTTCTATTTGCCCTCTTACCTGAGCCTCAAAACCTCTCTTTATGGTGGTCCAGTAAATCCCCTCCAGCTCAAATGAACCTTTACCAGGGTGCAGAACAGTTATCTCAGAATCCTGGGCCATCTAAGAGAATGTTCTGTGATGATGGAATGTTCTCCATCTGCTACACAATACAGTAGCCAGGGACTAAGTACTGAACACTTGAAATGTGTTCCTGATCAAAGGAAGAACTGAATTTTAAATTTTATTTAACTTTATTATTAATTTAAACAGCCACATTTGCCCAGTGGCTAACATATAGGCCAGTGCAGTTCCTGTGGGAAAAGGTCTATGTGACCACTGTGGGACCAGAAAACAATCAAGCCCACCCCACTCTCTCCACCACCGCCCTCTGTGAGCTCATCTCCAGCCTGCAGACAGGGAGACTAACTTCAAAGAAAACAGCAGGAAAGGAGGAGCTCTGTGTCAGCTGGGCCTCAAGCAACAGGTAAAGGGAACAAAGAGCTCAAACAAAAACTCTCACTGGTAAGGACTTCACCCTCTTCTGCCCAGGAAAGCACTTAACACCAGCAGCTGACTTTCACCTGCTGCCATTCCCCAGCCTCCCCAGCAAAAACACCTCCTCAGGGATGACCTGGAACATCCCTTAGGACCAAAGCTGGATTGGACAGGAACTTTTTGGCTGTACTAAGTTATAGAAAGCCAAAAAGGAGATGAATCTCAAAAAATAAATAAATAAAAAAGATGAAGTTAGTTCCATTATGTTTCCAGACCTCAAACGTTTTCATTGGCAAAATATACGAGCTGCACATTTCCAAATACAACTGGATTCTTGCCCAGCTCCAACACACAGACCAAACTCAAATATGACCAGATGAACATGTGTGGTTTTCCGGCCTTGATTCTCACCTCCCACGCATTTTTTTAGCCTTTTTTCCCAGCTTCTAGTGGACACACAGTCTGAATCTACCAACAAGGTAAATCTGAGTTGAAAAACAAGTATTTCCTCAACCTTCTGGGATACCAAATGGACAAAAATTGAAGTGGCAAAAAGATGCCAGGAACCACCTGTCCTATTTAAACAGCTCTCTGCATCAGGCAGAGGCAACCAGCAACTGCCCAGGTGTGTCATGGTGTAAGAGACCTTTCTGACCTGGAGGTAATGGACAAGCTGTTTTCTCAATGTTCCCATAATCCTCATCTTGGCTACTTCTCTCAATGGAGACCCCAGCTAGACTGCTGCAGGGACACAATCTCTCAGAGGGAGGCAGTCTGGAAAGTGCAGATGGGGAAGAAAGGCTGAAAGCAAAAGTACATCTGGGGCTGGGGCTGTAGTTCAGTGGCAGAGCACTTGCCTAGCACACAAAAAGCACTGGGTTCGATCCTCTGTACCACACAAAAAATAAACAAATAAAATAAAGGCATGCTGTCCATCTACAACTACAAAAAATTTTTTTTAAATAAACTACATCTGAAAGGCACTATGGGGGAGAGGGTAATAACCATTCATCAAGATTAGACACTTTTTCTGAAATTTACTGGAAGGATTGTTTTCCCCTCCTCTCTCCTTATTCTATAAAAAGATAAAGAAGAAGGGCGGGGGAAATATGTTGCAACTTCCTTTTGCTACAGCACATGCTTAGGAAAAACAGACCCAACCATTGCTTCATCTCTCATCTGCACTAGCGGACAGCTCCTTCACAAGCTCTGACCTCTGCTCACCCAGTTCCTGAGATGCAGGAAGGGAAGATGGCCAGATCCTAGGGCCACAGAACTCCCCAGTCTCCTCACCTGCAGTCTACCTGTTCCTCCACCTGGGAAGCTAAATAGAAGAAAGATGTGATTCTTTGGAGCAAGAAAGGAGTCCTATGAGGGGTCAAAGGAAGATAATAAATCATCTGCCACAGCCTCAGCCCAGCCTTTTTTTTTTTTTTTTGGCGGTGCTGGGTATTGAACCCAGGGCCTTGTGCTTGCAGGGTAAGCACTCTATCAACTGAGCTATATCCCAAGCCCGCCACTTCTTTTCCTATCCACTTCTATACTCCTCCCTGGCTCTTTGGGATGATCCCAAACATTTCCTATTAGAAAAATTCATGGGGAAGTATCTTTTCCTTCTCAGTCAAAGACAGGAGTACTCAAAGAAGTTCCTCATGGGCTGGGTGGGGATATAGCTCAGTTGGTAGCATGCTTGCCTTGCAAGCACTGGGTTCAATCCCCAGCACCGCAAAAAAAAAAAAAAAGTAAAGAAGTCCCTCAGCCTTCCGAGAAACTATTCTGCTGGCTGTACTTTTGTCTGCACTCTCCCCTGGGTGTGTTTCAAGGGTGTGTGGATCAAAGTCATCCCACCCTCTACCCCCTGCCTTGGAGATCTCACCATGTGTGTCTGCATCCTTTCTTGGCTACCCAGTTGCCCAAACTCTGCCACTCATTTACCACAAGTTTCCTGAACCTTTCTCTGAATATAAAACCAGGTACCTGAGCACCTGGCCTATGAGGGTAATATGGTAAAATGTCTGAAAAAATATTATCTGGGTACTGGGGTGATCTACCCTTCTCTAAACTCTAAGTCCCCAAGGCAGGGCCTATGACTTGTTCTTCTCAGTGTAGCAATTTGTTCAAAATAAGCATTCCATAAATATTTGATGATAAATTGCTAGGTCAACTAAGTACTGAATTATATTGGGGTTATGAAGAGACCATTAGAGAGGCAGGACCATGGGTGGTAAAAAGCGAGGATCTTAGAATCAGGCACTCTCAGCATCAGCAACCTCTGACCTGTGCATTTGCTATTTCTTCTGCCTAGTGTGTCCTTCCCCTTCCCCAAATATTCTCTTCAAGTCTCACTCAGAAGTCCCCTCCACAGTGGAGCCTTCCCTGGTCTGCCATTTAAAACCACAGTGCCACACCTATACTCCCAGCATTCCAGGGCTACCTCCAATCTTTATTTTCTCCTTTGTACCTATTGCCACCTGACAAGCTGTGCCATTAATTGATTCTGTTGTCTTCCCTTACTGTAATGCAAGTTCCAAGCACACAGGATCATGTTTTTGTTTGTTGTTTTTGACTGTTTTATATTGTGGTACATCCCCAGAGCCTTAGCACTTATTAGGTATTCAATAAATAACTGCTAAAGAATGAATTATTCTGAACATGTTTGAACATGTTTCCTTTTCTGTAAAAAGGGGACTTTGTAGTATTATTTCAAGGATTAAGAAGGGTATAAGTAAAACATCTAACTAATGCCTGATACATGGTATCTACTCAATAAGGACTTGTTACTAATCCAAGAAACCTTCAGAGTTGCTAAACTCCAACAGTGTGCTGAATGACAGAAGATTGTTACATGTAGCAGAGTCAATCTGCTGTTCTGATCCATCCACAGAGAACTGTAAAAGTCATTCTTGGCACTGCTAATTAATTTTCTTGAATAGAAAGATGATTTGGATCTCAGGGAATAGAAGGTACCTAAGACAAATCCTGCTTAGAAAGGCAGGGGTCTAGTCTAATCTGCTAGAAAGAATCAACCCCCATTGTTCTAAATTCCTCTCATCTCATATAGCAGAGGTATTAAAGGGGTCTAAACCCAAGGGGATGACCCCAACTACTCTTCCACTCTGTGCTAATCTTGCCATCTGGACCTCCTGATGGCCAGTCAGCAGGGAAGACAGGAGGCAGCCATGGAGGAGAATAAACGTTTATAAACACTGGATGAATGAATAAAAATACTGCAACCAATAGAAGGGTGAAATGACATTGGTCTGCAGAAACGGAAAGGATATCCTCTGTCCTGGAAGCTCTGTAGGACCCAGACTAAGACTAACCACTTCTTTCCCAGCATCAGGTCACTTTCCCAACAGCAGGGATATATTAACAGTGATGAAGAAAGAAAAGCATCCATGCAGAAGTCCTTCTGGTCAAGTCTGAGCCCTTTGACTTAAAGTGAGGAAACTAGCCAGGCACAGTGGCACACACCTGTAATCCCAGCAACTGAGGCAGGAGGATTGAGAGTTCAAACCCGGCCTGAGCAACTTAGCAAGGCCCTAAGCAACTCAGCAAGATGCTGTCTCTAATAAAATATAAAAAAGGGCTAGGGATGTGGCTTGGTGGTTAAGCGCCCTGGGTTCAATCCCTGGTAATAATAACACTAATAATAATAATAATAATAATAATAATAATAATAATAATAAAATAACAATAATAACTAAAATGAGGAAACTCAGTGAGATCCAGATCCAGACAGGTTCTAGGGCTTGCTCAGAATCCCATAGGTATGGTTGGGAGCCAGGTCTCTCGTGTTCTCCTTCCTGTACAAATCTGCTTTGCATGGAGTTAAGTGACCTCATAAAGTTCTAACCTCTGACCTCAGTCCCAGGAACTTGGTGCTCAATGCTAGTCCCCCTTGCAACACACAAGAGTGAAGCCAACAGATAGGTAACCCTAGAATGCATCTGTGTGTCTCTGTTGTGTGTCTGAAGCTACCTAGGCAGATGCCAAGAACTATACAAAAGTTGGCACATTTCACATCTCCCTCCCTCAGTTCAAGTTCTCCAAGGGGCAGAAGGGTCATCTTCATAATGGAGCAGAAAAGGGAGGGCCCCTAGAACAGGGAGAAGAAGAAACAGCAATTCTTGCAATTCTCTTACAAAAATGAGAATGAGAATTCCATTCACAGAAGCACAAGGTACCTTCTTGAGTCATCAGATCTGAGTGGGTGGAGGGAAAAAAACACCAGCAGACAAAACAGTGACAGACACTAAGGGGGATGAGCTGCCATGCCCCAAAACCCTGATTTTTTTTTTTTTAAATGAGGACATATAGTCACTACATGGAAATAAGAGGATACCAAAAAATTTGAAGATGTGAGTCTTTAAGGAATTTACAATCCAATATCTAAAGAAACATAGATGGAGAGATGCATTTAAAAAGTGAAATGACAGGTAAGAGTGTCTTGGCAGTTAGACATGGAGGGAAGACTAGCTTTCTGTGTGTGCTGGGCATTGAATCCAGGGCCTCATGAGAACCAAGCACAAACGCCACCATACCCACTACCACCCACCCTCAGCCCCAAGACTCACTTTTGGCAAGAAAGGCTTCCCAGAACAGCCTTTGTGCAGGAATGGGTAGGTATAGACAGGGCAGGGAGAGAAAGGCAGAGAAGATACAGATGGACAGAGGCAAAGATTTAGGAGTGGAAAGCAGAGTTCTATTAAGGAAACAACAAATATAAGTCACTAAAGCTTAGGTGACTTAAAAAGAAAAGGAAAAACATGCATTCTGAAAAAAAATGTAGACTGGAGCCAGACCTGGGAAGGATCTGGATACCTCATATATTCCATAGTCAAAGGAACCCACTAATGGATTTCCCCAGGGAAGCTGAATGATCAGAGTTGGACTTCAGGCAAATGATCCCCCTCGGCATGCTGAGGATCTACAGGGGCAAGACCTTCATTTCACCTCAGGGTTCTCAAAGTAGGCTCTGTTTCTACCACCTTTCTCTATTCCTCCCTTCTCTAATTACACCTCGAATCCAACTTTATTTTCTTTCAAAGAATCTCAGCCAATGTAATGAGTCAAGACAGTCTCAAAAGAGAGGGCATTCCTCCCTTCCTCCTCAGAGCGCAGGGGAAGGAGAACACAAGGGTACAAAATCACTGAGAAGCACAGGCAGCTCTGCTGGACAGGATACAATGCTGGTGAGCCTAGTGGTCAGAGGGCATAACACCTTCTGTAACAAAACAGTTACTCTGCACTCATTTTTTTCCCTTCAGTCTTCAAATGTGCCAGCAACCTGGGTGCCTGTCCTGAGGGAAGAAAGGCACAAGATGACCCCTTACTAGTTGTCCCAGCAAAGCTCCAGGGCACATGTGGTCCTGTCACCAGTCCACCTGCATTCCTAGAATGCTCTGAGTTCCACACACCACCCTCTGAATACCCAGGGCTGCCCATCCGCTCCCCTGCCCCAAGACCCTTTGCATTCTGCAAAAGCCAAGCATGACAAGCAAGCTGCAGACCCTTCACTAGGAGAGCTCCTGTGAAGTCATGTCGCTGCAATCCTACTGCCTTCTCCAAAGAATCAGAGACGAAGGAAGGAGGCAGAGACAGTGACAAAAGAGAGAGGGTATGGTTATTCCAAGGACAGGGACTCCTTCTGTCGGAGTTAAAAATAAACTCTTAGCAACTACATCCAGCTCCTCCCCGCCAGAGACCAATGGGCCTTGGCAGATAAACCTCTCCCTGCAGAGGAAATGAGGCCCCAGGAGACAGACTGGAGAGGAGAGTCTGGGAGTCTGGGTATGTAACTCCACTGAGGCTGAGAGCTCCCCAAGTCCCACCTCCTGGGTCCTATCACTCTCCCTACCACCAACAAACCTTAATCCCAGAAAATGGACAGAGCTCTCCTGTACCATGATTAGTACCAACACCTCTCCAGGGGTTGGAAAAATCAAAAAGAAGAGAATGCCAAAGTGAAACTGAAGGAAACACTCTGCCCAGCATCCCTTAGCTAAGCACATACTCTGGCTACCTGCACCCACTTCCTTAACTTGCCCCACAGGTTTCCAGGGTCCCCAAAACAGTAGACACAGATCACAAATACCTCTGCCCCTGATATCAGAGAGTAAAAGAAATTCATGCTCAGGGTAATATTCTGCAGGTGGCTGAGGAGGGAGGCCCAGGGGCCATGGCCTGACTCAGGAAGGAGGCCCAGAGAGCCAGAACCCAGTTATTCTTGGAAGCCAACAGGATGAGGTCACACGTTAGAATGCAGTAAACTGAAGCCCCACACTGTGGAGGTGGAGAGTATAATTTAGCAACGGGGCAGGAGTACAAGCAGGTAACAAGCTCCGGGGTGGTCAGCATGAGGGCTGGGGCAGAAGATTCCCCACCTGGGGCTCCCCCACTCATCCCACATATTCTCTGGCAAGGAGGCCTGCTCGGAGCTAGAGTTTGGAGGACTCCAGAGCTAAAGGCAAGCACAGAGGCCTTGTTTGCCCTCCTTAATCTAACCTTTTCCCACTGGGGAACAGGCAAAGCTGCTTCATAGAGCCTCTGTACACGTGATTCTAGATGCCTGGAGAAGCACCAACCACACAGCTCATCTCCCAGCACTCAAAATAGCGAGTTGGCCAAACTGCCTACCAAGCTCAGGCTGGAAGAAAAAGGGACAAAGTGGCAGGGCATGAGTGAGAAGTGAGATAAACAGGTCAGCAGTGTGATAGGAAGACCTGGGACAGATATCAGTCCTGGCTGTGAGGGGAAGACTGCAGCAGTGGCAGGTTTATTTTTAGCCATTGGGACAGAGGGGCCAAGTAACAGTCCTGGATCCTGGGCAGGAGGCCAGGCTGTCAATGTCCACTGTGGGCTGGGAGCCTCCTAACAATATGGATAATCAAAATGGCAAGGTGATTAACCCAATCATCTGCCACAGAGGGCAGGTGAGGAGTCCTGCAGGAGGAAGAAGGGGCAGGAGTTGGCCACAGGGGCAGTCCAAAGACCTCCTTTTAGCGCCCTCCGATTCCCAAGACTAGAGAAGTCTCACCTTTGCTTCACGTTCAAAAGAAAAATGTCATGGAGATAAGTAAAACAGAAAGAAGGCATGGACAGTTCAACTCCTGGCTTCCCATCTTCTTTGAGACAGAAAAGGCCTCCAACAGGCAGTCATAGGGCTTCTCCCTGCCTCTGGCCACCTCTTTTCAACTCCCAGATGAGTCCCAGGACACTGGCCAGGAGATGCCTGGAAATGTCCCTCAAGAAAAAGATGCCCTTTTGCATGACCCTTTTGGAGAGCTCAGGTTCCTAGTGGAAGGAACACACAGTTTGGCTGCTCTTGGAGGGGAATGTCACATACAAATGGGGGTTGACCTTGGGGCTATGTCCCAGGCTCTACCACCTGCCAGCTGGCATACAGAGGTGTTTACTGGACCAGAGAATAAAGTCCCCAAGAACTCTACAATGCCACAGGCCAAGCCCAACCTCATGCCCCTTTCCTCTGTGCCTCTTCCTCTCCTCCTTGTCCAACCAAATTGAATGGTCTGATAGACAGGACCCCACAGTCCAAATCCCCAGGATTGAAGCCACAGTTCTCACCATGAGTGGACAGGCAGGAGAGGAAAGAGAGCAGACACCCCCAAACAGCCTCTTCTCTTCTTGCTTCCTCAGACTCCAGGTCTCATTTCTTACCCAGCTCCCTCTGGGGCTGAGTGGAATTGGACATAAATCCTATTTTCCTTGTCAGCTCTGGGATCAGTCCAGCTGTCAGCTCAAAACATCCCACCCAGCACTGTGTCTGCAGGGTACAGCCACATAGAACAGTCTTCAAGTGTCCCATGACTTCAAGAGAGAAAGGACTATGGAGTAGGGAAAATAAAGAATTCCTCATCTCTACTTTGCACCAAAACTACACTAAGATCTCAAGGGAAGAGAAGACACACACTGAATTACACAGCCCATCTCTCTGCAGTCACTAAATGGAAAGCTTTCCAAGTCTTCACAGAAGAGGAGGAACAGCTGGTCAGTGATGATTATTAATTAACTGGACAGAGGCCACCCTGGAGTCCAGCATTATGCCTACCAAAAGGGCATCGCACTGGCCCAGATACTGCTGATGACAGACACAGACCAAGTCAGCACCTATCCTGCTGGCTCTGGCCTCCAGCCTCCAACACCGCCTTCTCCACTATCCCACACTGCCAGTGCTCAGGGGCTTCTGGAGCTAGACTCTGTGATGGAGACACTGAGGCCCAGGAAGTTTAACTGACCTATTAAAGGTCACACAATAAGTTAGCAGAGCACAGAGACTAGATCCATTATTGTTTTCTGAGGAGTTTCTGGTTGTTGTTTGGTTGGCTTTGTTCTTTGCTTTCTTATCTAGCACATAACACAAAGAAACAGATTCATCTTTACTTATCTATTTCTACACATATAACATAGATATTTACCTATATTTTAAAATACAAAATATCAATACATTCCTACAGACCAGAAAAAGCACAGCAACCTGACTGGGTTACATACCTGTTGCATATTAAGCTATTCAATGGGATATTCCCCTCTCCCTACCAATACCCTCATTTACAAGGTGACCTATGTGGAAAGATGGATTAATGGAGCTCAGTTTTTGACTGCCGTATTTATCACCCCAGTACTACCAGCTTCTAGCAACCAAAAAGCCAAGAAACCCAGACCAAAAGCAGGTGCCAATGAACCAGGTCCCAAGACGAGGCTCTGATGCTGACACAAAGTAAGACCTTGGATATACCATAGAACCTTTCTGCACTGACCCAGCCTCTTCCTTAGTGAGATGGAAGGAGGGAAGAAAGAGGACAGGCATCAACTCTAAATCACTATTAGGTGTGCAGCCAAGAGCAGCTACAGCCCTTCATAGACAACTCTGTCCTGTCCACTCATCTTCCTCTAGGACACAAACACCTGGAAAGAGTACAGAGAAGAAGGGGAGGGAGGCCTCACATGACCCCAGAAAGGGCCTGAAGCAGAGAAGAGGAGGAGGAAAGTGTGAATTTCTGTGCTACAGATATCAAACCACCAGGGAGAATCCTGGCTGGGAGCATGGCAGGGTTGCATGGAAATTGTGAAACAACTCAGATGCAGATGCTCTCACCACTGCTCTTTGCCACCTTCGCTGATATTCCCCCTGGCACAGACAGATCCCTCCTATCCCTGGGCTCTGTGGGTGACAGGAGCTTTACTCTCCCCCAGCCCCAGGATTTGGTCAGGAATTAAATATGCCTCCAGTAGTCCTGAGGCTTGGTTCCTCCAGGCCCTCCTCCAAATCCCCAGCACCTGCTTCTTAAGTCAAATTGTAAATGGATGATGGCCCAACCCCTCAGGTCCCAAGAGGTCAAAACATCTTCTCAATCATGGATACCAATATCTTCTTCCTCCCAAAAAAGGGGTCCTGTATTTTCCAGACTCCTACCAATATGTGGCCTTGAGGTCCTGCAAGGGCTTTTCTCTCCAGTCCTAGCAGCCACTGATCCCAGATATTAGCTGGAGATTATCTTCAAGCTCTATCAAAACCCAGAACTCTGGGGGCTAGGGTTATGGCTCAGTGGTAGAGCACTTGCCTAGCATGTGTGAGGCACTGGATTTGATTCTTAGCACCACATATAAATAAATGAATAAAATAAAGGTCTATCAACATGTTAAAATATAGATACACTTAAAAAAAAAAAAAAACAGAACTCACTAGTGAAAAAGGACCATGAGCCGACTCAGCTTTGATCCTACCTCAGTGGTGCCAAGAGCTCTGGTGTAATAGAGAGGACTCAGAGACAAGGCCGGGGGAATATACTTGGAGGCTTCCCTAAAGAGAGGGACAGGGTCTCTGAAAGCAGAAACCAGACCCTTCCTTCCAAAGTCCACAAACCCCAACCTCAGTGATTCCAAACATTTCTTTATAACATCCTCAAGCCCCCCAAACACTTAAAACCTGCTTTGACACAAAAATGGATTAGGTTCAATTCTGAGACCCCAGTAGTGACCAACCAGGTCTCTTGCTCCTCCCACTTTGGCTCTAGACACATTCAACCTCACTAGGTCTTCCAGCAGACCTACTCATTCAGAGGCCCAGCGATGTCCCCCAATACCAATCAAAGCTTCCCTCAGTTCCTTCGGCCCTCACAGACATCTCTTTTAAAGTTCCTCTATTCTAACCAACAGTTTAGCCCCCAGACCAGCAAAGTCCAGGAGAACTTTCTGCAAGGATAAAAATGTTCTCCACTCTTCAACTTTGAAGCCATCAGGCACATGAGGCTACTAAACACTTGAAACTTAGCTGGCTTCAAACTTGTGATCCCCCTGCCTCAGCCTCTTAAGTCATTGGGATTACACCACCATGCCTGGCAGCAACTGAATTTTTAATTTAATTTCACTCATTCCTGTTCATTAATTTTAATAGCCACACATCTGCAGTGGCTACTATATTCCATAATGCAGGCCAAGAGTACATTTGTTAATTTGCCTTCTCCAAATAGGTTTCTCGACTGGCCCCACCACTCTGCCCAATTTTACAGGCTACTTAATATGACTAGATCCTCCCAGGGACTACGTATATCATAAGTGTTTAGCAACCTAGAACCATACTGGATATAAAAGAGGCTGGTTTGGTCAGGGAGACTTTCCTCATCTTGTGATTCTACCCATCAAACTCCAATTTAAGACACTATCCAGTCATACTGTCCTCTCTCCCACAGGATAAGGTGTCCTGGATAGGATGCTGCCTGTACTGGCAGGATGGAAGAGCTCTGGTAATTCCCCTTATGGTACCCAGACCACACGTGAAAGACTATAATTGCCTCCCCTTCATGAAGCTAAAGGAAGCCACACTGCAATGGCACTTACATGACCTGCAGAGGGAGGCCCACTGGACAAAGAGGAGAAGAAACTACCTTACCTTGTTTCCTCTAGTCTATGCAATGGAAAGATAAACAGAGATAAGTTATGGCAACATTCTATATTTTGTAAAGCAATAACATGCTTCACTTAATCAGTGTTGCACAGCAGAGTAGGACAACATATGAGCTTTAATTAAATTTATTCAGCTAATACCTGAAAGTCACCATGACACAGTGAAGCAGGAAGCAGCAGGGGAACCACATGGGGAATGCAACCAATTAATATGCAGATGAGTTGAGACTTGGTGTCCCTACCAAAGAAATAACAGAATTCCAATTTCTTGTACAAATAAGAATAAATAATATTTCTATCAAAACTCCCTAAAAAAGTGGGAGAGGTGGGAAAAACAAAAAAACAAAAAACAAAAAAAAAAAGCTTGTTAACACAGATCCAAAACTCATGGAGCTACTGAGTTTGGAAGCTGCCCCTCCAACTTTAGGGATTGTGGTTAAAAGGTGACAGATACCCACCCAGCACTCACTGGCAAAAGTCAAAGGAGGATCCATCGTCTGAGTAGCTCCTCAGGCTCAAGGCACCCTGGAATAGCAGCCATCCCCATACCCATCAATGTCACTGGAGATGGGAAATAGGAAGAGGCCTGAGACTAGGAGTCAGGCGACCTGGGTCTAACCCTGCCTGTGCCCAGTGAGTGGCTGTTATGGAGCAAGCCACTCCTTCACTGTGGTCCTTGGTTTTCTCATCTGCAAAATGAGAGGGTTAGATGAGATGATTCCAGGAGCCCCTTCAAATTCTGCCTTAAGTATGGCATGACCCAGAACTTCACAGGAAAGAATGATGGAGAGGGGTCATAGCACCCACTGAAAGAATTGAAGCATCTGCTTTCCAAGGTGAAGATAGAGAAGCAGCAGGGTAAGTTGGGACCATTTTGAAAGCACTAATTTCACTGAACACGACAAAGAGGTCACCAAGCCACAGGACATCCAGGCAGCCACCACCTCCCATCAACTCTCAGGGCTACAAGATAGTAGACTTTGGAAACCCCAGTAGAGCCCCGTTGCTGGCCACAACCTGACCTAAGTTCTCAAGAATGGGTTCAGCACACCATATAAAGGACAGGTCTCTTGCCTCTTTCTCAGGTACCTTCCCAATGGGGTCACCAATCCTGTCTCTCCCACATCTCCCTCCCTTGATTTATAATCAGAAGGCTCCTGGTTTTGAAAATCATTTCACTATTCAGCACCTAAAATTAATAAAAATCTAAGATCTGGAAATCTCTTTGGTGTGTGTCTCTGGAACAGGATTCTTTGAACCAGATTCCCCCACAGCTGTAATTATGTCTTAGCCAATATTTGGATATGAAAGTGCTGTTGACACTGCTGTCAGTCTCCAAATGCCTCATCCCTCCTTTCTTCCTCTATTATTAAGTTTTAACACAAAGCTGTGTGGGAAATCTACAATTTAACAGTTGAGTCAACTTCTAAGATCTGGAAGCAGGCTGCCTGTCAAAACAGCCTCTGACTTAAATCTTCACCCACTTCTACCTGCAGAAAGACGAACTATGAGTGTTATTCAATTTACTGGATTTTTCCTTTCAAAAATATTCAAAGAAAAATTCCCAAACTTCTCTACTATTAGGTACAACAGAAATCTGAATTGCCAGCCAAAAGCATTTTAAAGGATGGGTACGTGTGTGTGTGTGTGTGTGTGGTGTGTGTGTGTCTGTTAAATAGAATAAGGAACAGAAGTTGAGAGCTTTTGTTCTGAAGTCTTTATATTATATTCCAACTAAGAGAATGAACAGCCAGTGTCCCCAGACTGCTGATGGGTGAAGGCAGATGGCATCTCAGAAGACATTTAAAACTCTGCTGGAAAGAATGTCTGTCACTTCCTCAACAGCACAGGTTAAGTGTGGTCAAACTGTATTCATTCACCTCTAATCTCCAAGGTCACAGCCATGGTCCATCCCAATACCTCCTCTCCCCTCCCCTTAGTAACAAGTGTGGAAAGGGAAGTCAAAGGCACGCATATTACAGTGGTCAAGACACTGATAAATTCCCTCTCCAACAGTCAACATTAAGCAACAACTGAGATCCCAGGGCAGAAACTTAGAATAAAAACCAAAGAAATCTGACAGCACTGAGGATGAAAGCAGCAGAAAAAGAGAGAGGCCTTAAATTCTAGAAATTGGACATGCTTGCTTTCTACATATCTATTATATCTGATTGTATGCCTGTCATTTCACCACAACTCATATCTGAGTTTAGTGTTTGATAACTGAAATACAGCTAGCTGTGTGGGCTGAAAGGGAAGAGAAAAAATATAACACAGGAAGTATTTCCCTCCTCCAATCATTAAGACGCCCCAGGGGAAAGAGACCTGCCCTGTCACCTTTAGAGATGTGGTTGGACCTGAAACCCTTTTGAGAAGTGAACCTTTTTGGTGACCCTGAACGACTGGTTCACACTTCATCAGGGACCCACCCCATCACATCAGACCTCCATGCCCATTCTGTTTAACTTCTGAAATAAGTGGTGTTACCACAAATCCCCATTCTCTCCCTACCATGACCCCTCAAAAAAAAAAGTTGGGTTTCCCCGGTCCAAGAATAGCGTTTCCTCCTGCTTGTCCATCACTCGCCCGAGGCCGGGACCTAAGAGGTTTGCGGAATCAGCGCCCAGTCAGGCTGTAGCTTATAGACTGGGTTTACAATGATCAATGGAGCTGTGGAAACAGCAGACCTCGCGCCGTTGCCCGCTAGCCTCCCATCTGGGGCCTCACAGGCACTGGAGGTAGGAGGGGGCCTGCTCCGGGATCAAAACAATCCCTCCCCCGCGCGCGGAGGACGGTGTCCCCGCGGAATCTCCAGCCTTGCGCCTCCTGGGCGGGCGCGCCCCACGGCGGCACGGCCGCCCTCGCAAGGCCCAGGGAAGTGAAATCACACATTCCGGCTCCCAAATAAGGAGCGAGGCTAAATAAACCTCTGAGATCCGACTTCTCCAAACCAACCGACCAACCAGCTCAATGAGTAATGGGTCTTTTGTGCCCGCAGAAAGAAAGGAGGGAGGGAGGGAAAGATTAGGAACCACAAGCCCCGAAAATCACTTCCTTGAGACGGGGTGAAATAAGCAGAAGTGGTCCCGAAGCCAACCGTTGAGACGGGGCTGGATCCCGCTCAAACCCCAAAATGGCAGAGTCCTCACAAGTCCTCTGGAGTCCCCGCCACTCACGCCCGGAGGTGACCGGAAACTCGGTCTCCGCGGCGAGGTCTGCTGGGACCCGACCTTCGCCGCCACCCTCCCGCCCCTCGCCGCGCACCTCCGGGCACCTCGGGCGCCCTGGCCGGTGAGCCCCGCCGCGGCCCCTCCGTCGCCTGGGACGCCACGTCCGAAGTGAGGGTCAGCACCAAGCGCTGACAGCCCGAGCACTGCGGCCACTCCAGTGTGCTGGAGGTCGTCCCCGAACCCCTTTCCGACCGTCCTCCCCTTCCCCGGGCCCCAGACTTACTTTGAGGGCGAATTTCTCCTGGGTCCTCTTGTTGAAGATCTGCAAAACTTTCCCGTTGATGCCCAGTCCCAGGACCTGGCTGGTGACCTTGTAGTCGTCGATGATGGCGTTCTTCTTGATCTGCAGGCTCGACTTGACGTGGAACTGGGGGAACTGCTGCGGGGGCAGCGGCGGCGGCTGGGCCGGGGGGTGAGGCTGGGCCGGGGCGGGGGGCTGCGGCGGCGGCGGCGGGTTAGGGAACAGCACCGGCGGGGTCTGGCCTTGGGAGTTGGACAGCATGGTGACCGGAGACGCGGGCGCAGAGGCGGGAGGGCCCGCGGCCGCCCCCTCCTCCGGCTCGGGACGGGGTCCCCGCCACCCCCCGCCCGGCTGCGAAGTTTGCTCCGGGCTGGAGCCGGCTTCCCCGCCCCGGCCCGGCTCCAGGCTCGGCGGGTCGCGGGGCTCCGTGGGTCCCGCCGTGCTCCGCTGGCGCCCACCGGCCCTGTTCCCTCCCTCCCTCCCTCCCCCCGGGGGCCTGGCGCTCCGGGGAACGCGGGACGGTGGGGGCCCGGCCGGGGGGAAGCGGCCGCGCGACAGTGTACCAGCCCCGGGGCCGGCGGCCGCGTCACAGGCTCGTCTGCGTCCGGGGCCGGTCCTTAAAGGGGAGGGTCAGAGGGGTGGGGCTTGGGGAGGCGTGGGTATGGGGGAGGGGCGCGCCTTAAAGGGGAGGACGCGAGGCTCCGGGAGAGGAGGGGATCGCGGGCTTGGGGCTAGGGACTGGAGGCTGGAGGATGGGGAACGGGAGAGGGAATGAAGAAATCCTAGTTTTTAACAGAAGACTCGCAAAGGAAAAGGAATCGTATAAAGCAATTAAATAATTCAGATGGAAATTCTACTGTTCTTCCGTTGTCTGGACCTTTTAGACAGCAGCAACGAACAGGGATAGGGGCTATATTTTGAAGAAGAGGGATAATTGGTAAGAATCCTGCTAGATAAGATCTCAGGGGTGAGCTGGAGTTGCAGAGGCCATTCATCCCAGGAACAAGTGTCAGGCAAACATTAAGTTGTTTTCCTAACTGGAACATTTTCCTCTAAGTTTTACATCTCTTTTCTCATTAACTGTTTTCAGTTAAGATTTATTACTGTGTAACCATGAACAATTTAGTAGTTGTGCCTTTGAATATATTTTATGTAAATAAACTAAAAGGAATACAGACTGAGAAGAGGATGGGTTAAGATTCAGATTGCCTGAATTCCACCCCCAACGTTCCCTGCTTATCTGCTGTGTGATCCTGAACACCAATGGCACCTCTCTCTGAGGAAAGAACAGTTATATCTTTTTTTCTGGACGGAATCCGATGGGATAATGTGGCAAAGGGGAAGATCTGGGAAATGGTCTGATTTCCAATATGGAAAAATTAGTCCCAGAACCTACAGCCATAAGAATAAGTGAGTATTTTTAAAAAGGCATACTTTTAGACCTGGATTAGCCCCAGGTCTCCGAGGAAGATACCAAGTATCTAGCTGGACCCCATAGCATAGTCCAGATCAGGGAGCTTTCTGGGGAGGCCCAGTCTATAAGCTGCCAGAGGATCTCTGCATACAGTCTGATGGGGTTTGGGGATGATCATTAAATATGTTCCTGCTGGCCTCCTTGCTCTAACTAGTACAGCAGCTGAGAAATGAAGCAAAGGAATGAAACAGGTGAAGATAAAACCTCAGTTTAATTACAAATCCTGCCAAATTAGAGAATGAAGCTTGACCTATAGCCACACATGGCCCCTAATATATTCCAACAAAACTCCAGGGAGAAGAGAGCATCCTTTAAAAAGAGCCCATGGGGACACAGTCCTGGTGGGTAAGGCACAGGTGCAAGTGTCTCCTCCCTCCTCATGGAGTCATGAATGAGAGATGGAGTGAAGTGTCCCACTCACCCTCCCAGCTCTGTCCCTTCCCGGGCAGCAGGGCTCAGTCTATGGACCAAAGAGAGAAATGATTCCGCTAATACAAATAGTTGCTCTTGTCAAGTAACACTTATTTAGTGCCTACTGCATACAAGGTGGCATGCTTAGCCCTGTGGTTGTGAACGGTGTTACTCTGATGGGGAAGAACACAGGTGCTAAATGACAGCACAATCTGGCCTGGGAAGGGAAGGCGGAGGGATTCAATTCTGTCTGCAGACGGCCAGAGAGTCCTCCTAGGCTGAAGGATAGATAGGTTCCAGGGCTCCAGGATTACACTGATTCTTCAAAGACTCTAAAAGACCACAGGGAAAGGAAAACGTGGTAGCCTCGCCAGTTGTGCAGGATACTGTTCCCTCCAGGAAGCACACAAAAAAAGATGTCCCAGGCCTGAGGAAGGAATATAGGGATGAGAAGGAGGAAGGCTCCAACCATTCAGGCTCCTCCTCAGGTGGAAGGGGGTCCCTGGTGTGTGTGGTCTGTCCTGGGCTCTGAGTTTGTCCTTCACAGAGGTTCGCTGGTGCCTTCCTGGTACTTGACATTGAGCCAGCTCCTCTCCACAAGGCTGGAAAGAAAATAAGTTCATTTGCCCTTTCAGAGGAAGCACGGCACAGTGGGAAAACCACACAATCTAGGGACGAATGAGCAGAACAGTCTCCAGAGGAGTTACCTTGTTGAGAAGCCTCTTAACCTCTCTGTATCTGGGGGGAAAAAAAAAAGTGAGAAAACTAATAAAATCTACTTTCAGGACTGCATGAGAATTAAATGAGAGTATTTATGAGAATTTTTCATTAAGCATGAACTATCAGCTTTCATTCTATATTAAATATCACCACTGCTCAGGCATTACTGCCTTGCTCCTCAACTCTGTGCCCACTGCCTAGGGACCTGTCCCTGACATCAAAGCCACCTTTCTACCTATCTGGAGTTCTGGGAGATGCTTTGCACTTCTGGCTTGTAGAAAAGTATTTCATTTACCATTACAATAATGCTGTGAGGTAGACAGGACAATGATATTGTCACTGTTTTACAGATAAGAAAGAACAAACTGAGGTGCAAGGGGCTTTCACAATCCTAACACCAGTATCAGAAGAGAACTTACCTCTCAGGATCTCTTGCCAGGGCTTCCTCCTTTGCACTGTTATGTGCCAGGCACATCGTGCTTCTGTGTTGTGTTCATGTACATGTGTTTTCTGGGCACTGTGTGTGCAGTCTCCACACTCTGCATTATGTACCCTCAGAGCACTTCTATGGCCCATTCAGCCCTTGGTAACTTCAGGAGGAATGCCCAGCTGGGTTTCAGTTGCCCTATTTTTCCTAGGTCTTCAGGCTTCTGCATCTCTGGGCCATCTGTAATGTACTAATTTAAAAACTTCCAAAGTCATAAGTCTAGGTGTGGTGGCATACACCTGTAATCCCAGCAATTCAGGAGGTTCAGAAAGGAGATCACAAGTTTAAGGTCAGCCTCAACTTAGTGAAACTCTATCTCAAAATGAAAAGTAGAATGGGCTGGAGATGTAGTGGCAGAGCATCCCTGGGTTCAATACTGAAAGGTTGAAAGTCGGAAAGGAGATGTAGCTCAGTGGTAGAGCACATGCTTAGCACATGCGAAGCTCTGGGTTCAATCTCCAGTACCACACACACAACAAAAGTTGAAATTTATGCAAATAGAAAGTACTATTTTTGTCTACTGTTGACACACAAACACACAAACCACGCAAGAGAGCACACACAAAGACAATTTAAGAAGCTCATATATATCGAAGTGGATTAATTATAATCCACAATTCATGACATACCCTGGTCATTGGATCACTGGTCTATTTAAGTTAGTTTAGTAACATAGTAGACACCTGTGAACCCACTACTCAACATAAGAACCAGGGATTGGACAATAACATAAACCGAAGGAGATGATTCCTCCACCCTCCAGCCATCCTTGTTTATGTTACTTAAGATAACCATCATCCTGAATCCTATGCTCATTTTTTTCTTTATATGTAGTTTTACTTCATAAATGATAAATCTCAGGGCTGGGGTTGTAGCTCAGTGGAGGAGTGCTTGTCTTGCATTTGTGAGGCCCTGGGTTGGATCCTCAGTACCACAAAAAAATAAATAAAGGTATTGTGTCCATCTACAACTAAACAATTATTTAAAAAGAAAAAAAACAGGTGAAACTCAAAGTGTCTTAGAAAGGGAGATAGACCAGTAACTGAGGCCCTCACTTAAGAAAGGCCCTCACCTTAGGGAGACCCTGTCTCAAAATAAAATATAAAAAGGGTTGGGGATGTGGCTTAGTGATTAAGTGTCCCTGGGTTTAATCCCTAGTACCAAAATATTAAAAAAAAAAAAGAGAGAGAGAGATAGACGAGTGGTTCCATCAGCAAGATGCCATTAAAATAAGAAAACATCTTGTCATAGTTCCAAAGTATCCTCAACCTTTTCATGGTGACAGTAATGATGGTGATGACGGTGATTATTGAGTGGCATCACTGTGTTCGACTCTCCAGTTGCCTTGTCTCCATTAAATCTCATATGGATCTGTAGCTGAGATTGCTAGCTGCCTGGGCTAATGCCTATTTTTCCTCTCTTTGACCATGAAGATCCCCCAATATTTAGCTAAGCACATGGCTACCTGGAGTAAAACATATCTCCCAATTCCCCAAACTCCATTACAGCTCCTTGCATTCATGAGATTTAAATTCTAGCCAATGATTTGTAAATAGAAATAGTTGAGAAAAAAAGATAGCTCTTCCTCCCTCTCTTCTTTTCTCCTTTCTGTTGCATGGAAAGAAAATTTAATGACTGGAGCTTGAAGAACCCTCATAATTCAAGAAGTAGAGACCACAGGTTGTGGATGACAGAGGAAAAGGACAGGAGGAGCCTGTGTCATGGTAAGCACAGATCCATCTTATCAGCCCTGAACCCTACCCAGACTTCTATAGAAAAAAAAAATGAAGAGACTGATGTCCTAGGTTTTCTATTACTCACAGCTACACCTTATCCTAAGTATGAGCTATGTACTTTTATCCTCGTGTATCTATTATATAAAGGAGAAAAACTGAGTTCTAGAGAAATTAAATAATAACTCTCAACAGGTCATTCAACTATCAAAGGACAAAATTCAAGTATTTCTGACCTAAAGTCCCTGCATATGCCCCTACTAAAAATCCTCAGCAGACATATAACCACATACTCTTCTTGATGTCTGAAATACATACCCACCATTCCTGGGCAGGAATAACCTAAGAAATATAGGCTGTACTTTCTGTATTAGATCAACTCTCCCAAAACCGGATTTCCTTCAGTCTTGGCCTAATCTATTCCTATGTTCATTTGTATGGCTGAAATCTATTACAGGAATCCATGATAACTTCTCTTCCAAAGCTTCCCCTACCCTGTCTTCACACCATCAAGGAGTACACATTTCCTAATTTACTATGATGTGGCATTGTGATTGGATAATCAAGGGTGGAAATATGTGGAGGTGGATTCCTTGAAAATGTCCAGATAGCATCTCTGGATGAGATAAAGACATTCATAGGCTAGTGGACCTTAGACAAAATACTGCAAGAGAGGGTGCCTCTGAAAATTCATCCTTGAAAAGGACAATGACTTGAGACCAAGAGAGATAAGCAGTCTCCATGTCATAGGTTAGTATTTCTTAGATAAAATGAGAAATTTTCCAAAGCAACAGTGAAAGATACAAATGAATAGTTAGTCACAAAAATTTCTGACCCAGAAAATGACTTCAAAACTCATTAGCATCTGTCATCCTTTCCATCACACCTCTTCTGAAGGTGCTAAGGGCTTGCTACCCAAAATGTCATGCACAGGGCCCTTCATGAGAACATCCTGGGCAAAGAAATGCTCTACACTTCCACTGGCAATGCCCTTGTCTGAACCCATCCTTTTGACAGTTTAAGCCACAGCAGGGAGCAGCTGGAGCAGTGGTTAGGAATGAGAATGGAAAGAGAAAGAAGGAAGTACCCCAAAGGGAATGGAAACTTCCCTTCTGCACATCAACAGACATTACATGGTCTAAAGGGACTAAAAATGGGACTAATTAGGACTACAGGATGCCTAATTATGAATCCTGCCCTTTCGTATGAGAAGTATAGGTGAGAGAGGCAACTGTCCAGTTGGATTCCAGAAGGTGCAAGGCTGTGTTCCTGTACTACAGGTTCTGCCCCGTCTACCCTGTGTCTGGCACATCATTGGCCACTCAGATGAACATGCAGCCTGGATAATGAATTGGGGAAGGGAGAAAAGAAAAGGGAACTTGCTGTCCAGGAACACAACCAGATTGGGTCAACCCAAAAGATCAGTCTGCAGGTCTTTGCTGGGTAGCCTGGTGATGCCTGGGATTTTTCTCCTTTCTTGGGATAAATAAGGGGAAGTGGAAGGGTAGAAAAGGTGGGGAAGAGTTGTCCAAGTGTGAAATGGGAATGAGCAGAGATTTCTTAAGGGTATAACAATAAATAGTTACACATGAGAACATAATTTTGAGGCAGCAGAGAATAGGAAAATCAAGCCCAGGGTTTTCTTTTTTTTTCTTTTTTTTTCTTTTTTTTTAATTGTTAGTGTATCTTTTATTTTATTTATATGTGGTGCTGAGGGCTGAAATTGTGGCTCAACAGCAGAGCACTTGCCTTGTATGTGTGAGGCATTGGATTAGAGTACTGCATATAAATAAATGAATTTTAAAAAGGTTCATCAACAACTAAAACAAAAAAAAATTTTTTTTAAACTTTAGTATTTGTGTGTGGTGCTGAGTATTGAACCCAGGGCTCACACATGCCTGACAGCGCTCTACAACCCCAGCCGAAGCCCAGGGTTCTGATCTTGGCAGCACCACACTGTGTCTTTGTATGAAAAACGAAGAGATCATATTCCCTAGATTTAATACAAGAACAACATTTTGAACTGTTCTTGACAAATGTAATTGACTTCTATAAATGTGAGCTATTGTTGTTATAAGATAGGTACTCTCACAAGAATCATCCTATTCAATCCTCTTGACAATGCTCTAAGTGGTATTATTTCTGCTGTTTTCATCATGAAAATATATTGTGGTTCAGATCCAGGTGCAGTGGTAATCCCAGCTACTCAGAAGACTGAGGCAGGAGAATCCCAAGTTCAAGGTCAACCCCAACAACTTACTTAGATACTGTCTCAAAATTTAAAAATAAAAAGAACTGGGGATATAGCTCAGTGTTAAGAATCCCTGTGTTCAATGCCCAGTACTAGGATTTTTTTTTTTTAAACATGGCTCAGAAAGGTCAAGTAATTGGCTATGAATCTTGAGTGTCCTCCAAAGACCTATGTAATGCTTGGTCCTCACCCCTTGGTGCTGCTGAGAAGTGGTGGTGCCCTTAGGAAGTGGAGCCCAATTAGAGGTTTTAGGTCACTGGGGCTGTGTCCTCAAAGAGGATTGTAGAACCCTAGTCTTTTCCTCTTTCTCATTCCTTCCAACCACAAGGTAAATAGGTCTCCTCCATCATGTACTCCCCACCTTGATGTGCTACCTTGCCTCAAGCCCAAAAGTATCAGGGCCAACCATCATGGACTGAAATCTCCAAAACTGTGAGCCAAAATAAACCTTTCCTTTTTTTAAGTTGATTATCTCAGGTATTGTTTGACAGTAATAGAAAGCTAGCTATCATACCAGCCAAAGTCATTACACAACCAGAGGGGATGAATCAGAATTCCCACCAATGCTCTTTCTATGTGTCCCAAAACCCATGTTCCTAAATTCTCTTGTACGTGTTCCAGCTACTGACACTTATCAGTCTTTATGCATGGCTCAAGAGAAGGAAATAGTTTGCAATTGCAAACGAGTCAGAGCTTCCAGAGGCTCTATATCTAAATGAAGAAAGTCATTTAAGCAGTAATGAATGTGCGACCCTAGCATTTGTAAGCTTTTGAGGAAGGACCTAAATAGATGAGGTAGGTATTTTATATATAGGTTGCATAGCCCTTATCTGAAATGCTGGGGACCAGAAGTGTTTCAGATTTAAGAGTTTTATGTTTGTTTTGTTTTGTTTCATTTTTTTGGATTTGGGAATATTTTGAGTGTTCCTAATCCAAAATCCCAACAAAATCTACAATATTCAAAAATCTGAAAACTTTTGAGCATCTTGGATTTCAGATTTTCAAATTAGGGATGCTTAACCTGTACTATTTGTTTTGTTCTTGCTCATCCCATGACAGATATGGTAGGAGCTAAGCTTTTCCCCACATTTCTCATAAGCCTTGAAAACTACAACATTGTAGAGATTAAAAGGACACATGTAGATCTCCTTTCTCCAAGAACCACATGTACACCATCATACAGACAGGTGTGTGACCTTAAAAACTCTAGTCTCATAAGACTTCTGGTGCCTTTTTACACCACAAGAGGAAGTTCTGGTTTTTGTGTGGCCCTTGTAGTATCTGTTACAGGCAAGTCCCTTTCATTCCTGGAAGTACATTCACTGATTCTGGGGAGGGATTGACCCATGGCCCTAGACAGAGGTCTAGAGCCTCCTCTAGTTGGGCAGTCATAAATGTCCTGCAAGAGAGAAGTTAGCATGTGGACTAGCCTAACACCTGCATCTATCTCCAACACACCCATCAACTTTCTGTCCCCTTCCATGGCAACAAACATTGACTGAGCACCAGTGAGTGCCAGATGTGCTGGGCATGGGAATACCCGCAGACCTGTGATTCATGTGTCACCTAGTGGAGGTGCCAGACTACTCTAAGTGCCTTGAAAAGCTTTACATACACACCATGCACATATGTATATATGGTAGTCAAAGGTGTGTATATATGTAAACTATACATAAAATTTACCATTAACCATTTTCTTTATATATATATACATATATCTTTATTTTATTTATTTTTTTATGTGGTGCTGAGAATCAAACCCAGTGCCTCACACATGCTAGGCAAGTGCTCTACCACTGAGCCACAACCCCAGCCCCTACAAATTAACCAATTTCAAATACAGTTCAGTAGTATTGAGTTCATTCACATTGTTATGCAACTATCACTACCATCCATCTCCAGAATTCCTTTCTTCTGGCAAAACTGAAACTCTGTACCTGTTAAACAATAGCTTCCATTCTCCCCTCCTTCCAGCCCCTGGAAACCACCATTTGACCTTCTATCTCTATGAATTTGCATAGTTAGCTCAGATAAATGAAAACATGCAATAGTTGTCCTTTTGTTTCTGGCTTCTTTCCTCAGCATCGTGCTTCCCAATGCATCCATGTTATAACCTGTGTCAGAATCTCCTAAGGCTGAATGGTATTCTGTTGTGTGCATATCCCACATTTTGTTCATCCATCAATGGACACTTGAGTTGCTTTCACCTTTGGCTACTGCAAATAAGGTCACTGTGAATGTGTATACACCTATCTGTTTCAGTCTTCCCTTTTAATTCCTATGGGTATATCCCCAGAAGTGGGATTGCTGGATCATGTGGTGATTCTATGTTTAACATTTTGAGGATGCTACCTAGTGTTTTTCCACAGCAGCTGCACCATTTTACATTCTCACCAGCAGTGCACAAGGATTCCAATATTTCCACACTTTAACCAACTCTTGTGATCCATTTTTGTTTTGTTTGTTTTATTAATAGCATCCTAGTGGAAGCTGCCTTGGAAAAGATTAAGCACAGTGCTCCAGGACTCAAAAATGGAAGAGATTTATTCAGGAAGGCCACAGGAGTGACATTCACCTGGGCTTCTAAAGATAAGCAAAAATTCTTCAGGCAGAGGAGGAAAACCGCACAGGAGAAAGAGCTTAACATGCACATAGAAATAGAGAGAGGAAAAAAAAAATTGTATGGCCTATTTAGAAGCACAAATGGGATTAGCACAGCCTTGGCTGGAATGTAGTTTATAGGGCACAATGTCAAGATATAAGGCACAAGACAGAGTCAGGGGCTAGAAATTCCACTCAGGTTTTGGGACTTTGGAAAACAGGGAGGTATTGGTAACATGTATGAAAGTGCTATAAAATTGCAATACATATTGTGACATAAGGATTTAGAATGATTAAATATACTGTTTAGTGGCATTATTACCTCCACATTATGTGACCCTCGCCACCATCCATCTCCAGAACTCTTTTCATCTTGGAAAATGACAACTATGCCTGCTAGACAACAGCTCCCTTTCCCCACTTTCACGATTCCCAGGAAGTGCTGGCAGCTTCTGGCATCTACCCTATAGGACACTGGCTCCCCAGGGTGCTGACACTGGTCCATTCCTTCCCTGTTGGCTCCCAAGTACAAAGGTAAGTGAGCAGCACAATGGTCTGCCCCTGTTGATCTTTCAGGGTCAGCAGGGGATACTGCTGTTCCTTACCTGGGAGAGTTGTGGCCTTTCAGGCCAGAGAGGACCTCCCTCCTAGCTGATGGCACACAGCACAGGGCCCCATATTACAAGATTCTGAGTCATTCAGACTCAGAAAATCTTAAAGCCAAGCCACTACCCACCTTTGACAGTCCCTTCTAAGCCTAAACTTGCTCCAGAGGTTGCCTTCCTGATGCTGTTGTCTCGCTGTCCCTTCTGCCATGAGGACAGAAGCAAGGAGCTGTTCTCTATATTTGACCTACAAGAAATTTACAAAATCATAGAATTCTTTTCTTTCTTTCTTGTGTGTGTGTTGTTTTATTTTGTTTTTAAATTTTTGATACATGCTCGTGGTACAAAGTGCAAAACCCCAAAAGGGTATGTAGTAAAATGTCTCCCTCTCTCCCATCCTAACCACCCCTACCCCCAGCCACACAGTTCTCCACCCAGTTTCTTCTTGTATTCTTCTAGAGAATTAAAGCCATTCCAACCATCCACCTAGGAATTAGCAGAGATTATGTTCGGCCTAAATTCCAGGAGATCGGATCCTATGGTCAGAAGTCACATTGTTAAGAGGAAAACCTTGGTCCAGGCCATGCTCGCAAAGTCAGACAGCTCTGATAGACTGTGGCCCAGCCCCAGACTCCAGAGCAGCCCTCGTTCTAGAGTTCCTGAGATCAAGGCAACCTCACAGGAATAAGAGGCTTCTCCTGGCATCACTGAGAGAAGTATACATGAGAATTCTCCTCATGGAGGGATAGAGCGGGAGTTGGGCACATGAGCAAAGAAGAAGGAGACCGAATTCTGAAAAAGGAAAGATAGGGAAGGATGCTATTCTGGTATCCGCCCAAGGCTGACTGGTGAAACACTTGTATTTGAAGATCAAGTTGGTGCCAAGACCCCGCTAACTCAGGCCAAGAATGACCAGAAGGGAGCAAAGAGGGGCCTGTGGGCAGCCTCTCTTCTGGGCCTTCCCCAGGCAGGTCAGGGCTGAGCAGAGGTGTTTCTTCATGTCTTGGTGTAATCACAGCTGCCTGGCCGGAGCTCCCGCCCCCGTCACTGCCCAGGAATCTGGTTCTTGTTTATCATGAAGAACTGTGGTTATTACAGAGCCTAGTGGCCCTCCTCCAGCTTCCCAGGGAGCTTATGGAAAAGCCCAAGGCCTGGGAAGGGGAGCCTGACCCAAGAAGAATTGATGAGTGGGAGACTAGTGAACCACCTGGGGTCCTAGCCCTTCCAGGGCTCCCTCACCAAGACAGAAACTGGAGGGATTCCTGGGCCTTCCTCCGCCAAGACACCTAGGGCCTATCTTCCTATAGAATTGGGAAAAGAAAGAACAGGGAAGCAGAGAAAATGAAGTAGAGAATGGGCAAGAAATCAGGAAGAATTGAGTTCAGTGTGACATTACCTATCTTGTACTGTGCTTTGTGTTAGGAAACAATAGGTGCTGGGGACATAGTTCAGTGGTAGAGGGCTTGCCTCACATGTGCGAGGTCCTGGGTTACCATCCCCTCAAAAAAGTAACAGAAACTGGAGAGGGGTGAACTGTGAACCCTCTGAGATTCATATTCTGCTAACTTTGTATCTATCCATCCCTAGGAACTTGACAAATGCCTGTCACACAATACGGCACTTGTATTTTTGCTGGATGGATGAATTGGAGGCTGGTGAATGGCAGACAGAGAAAGGTAAATAAAAAAAGGTTGAAATAACAGCTTCCATTATATTTCTGAGATGACTGTGGCCCCATGTGTTGACTCCATCATGCTCCAGAAGAGCCCTTCAAGGTGTTACTAATATCCTTCCAGTGGCCCAGACCCTGAGGCCCAGGGAATCTAAATGCTCTCAAGTAAGGCCTGGAGAGGGGATCTGAATGCAGGAAGCAAGGATCCATCCCTATCTTCTTAGCTACCATGGCCTCCAAATATGGAGCCAGACATATGATGCAGCAATTTGGGAACATGTTAGAGGTTTTATTCAACCAATTCCCCTGCCATGACTCTCATCCCTGTCCCAACCCTCAGGTGTGCATCTATGGACCCTTATTCTAGACTCACAAAGCACAGTAGAGAAAAGAGTATCATCTGTCACGAACGTCATGTGGATCAAGTGCATCACGTGGGTTGTGCATCATTTCTGTTACATGGGTATTTTTGACCTACATGTCATTGTTCATGTGTGTCACCATTTTCTGCATATGTCCCTTATCGCACCTGTGTCATTTTTCTCACATATCATTTTGGTCAGCCGTGTCCTCTTTGCCCCTCTTTATCCTCACAAATAACAGGTGTCATTTTTCCCACTGTTGTTTTTCATGCGCATATCAACATGTTTCACTTTCATAGTCATTTGTGCCACCTTTCACACATGTCCTTTCACATGTCATGAGGCATGTCTTTTTGTGATGTGTTATCTTTATGCATGTCATTCTTCACACTTGTCACCTGTGGCATTTTTCCATGCATTTCACTTTTGTCGATGCCACATGCATCCATGACGCATAACTTTGGTCATGTGTCACTTCTGTCATGTATCTTGTGCATCATATGTGTTGCTTTCATCACATGTCACATGTGTTGTGTGTTGGGTGTGACCTGCATAGTCTGTGCCCTGTATTCTAGTAAGTCATATCATGTCATGCCAAGTATGTCATGTCATGTTCTGTTCTTTTATTATTTAATTTATGTTATGTTGTGCTATGTTTTTGTGGTAAGAACACTTAACATGAGATCTACCTTCCTTTAAGTGGACAAGACATTGTTGACTCTAGATTCAGTGTGCACATCTTCAGAACTTATTCTTCTTGCTTGCCTGAACTTTTATGCCTATTTTCTACTAACTTCCTATTTCTCCCTCTTCCTAGCTCCTGCCAATCACCATTCTATTTTTTGATTCCATAAATTTGACTTCAGATACCTTAAATAAGTGGAATCTGCATAATATATCTTTCTGTGACTAGCTTATCTCACTTAAAAAAATCTTCTTAAGGTTTGTCCACATTATCTCATATTGAAAATTTTCCTCTAGTATCTCATTTTCTAAATCCATTCATCTGTTAACATACATTTAGGTTGTTTCTATATCTTGGCTATTATGAATAGTGCTACAATAAACAACAAATACAATTGTGTATTTTCCAAACCAAGATTTTTTAAATCTACTAATTTGTTCAGGATCTTGGTGTGAAAGCCATAAAAAGAGGTGGGCCACAGGGGCCAGGGAACAAGTGCACTGTCTTGCACACTTGCTGAAGTGCTCTCTCCTTCCTCTCCTTTTAATACCTTCTCCTCCCCTGTCCCCTGAACATTGTTCACATGAGGAGGTATTTCTGAAACACCAGCTTGGTTCATTTACTCCCCACACAGTTGTCTGCTTTTTTCTCCCTGGGAAGTTGAGCTTACAAGGTACTAGGAAAATCAGGTCATTTTCACTGTTTTTCAGTGTTTCCAGAGGCCACAGTGCTGCAAATGGAGTGTCAACGTGGGATAATTACATTGGCCCTGACATGCCGTTTTCTGGCTGCCATTTATCCATAATCGATTCCTAAAAAAAGACAAAGGACATGAATAATCAACCAAGCAGATGGAGTGTCAGGCAGCCGGGCCAGGAGAGAAAACACGGCTCCCTGAAGAGAGAGGGAAGCAAGGCCTCTTGCCCATGGAATGTGTCTGCTGTGGGGAAAACTGGCTAGAGAAAGGCACAAGGCTCAGACCTGGCCTTGGCAGATAAGGTGTGTGCAGAAGGAGCCAATTAATCACTGGCCTTGTCCTTTTACACCTCTGACAGCCATGGGGAGCTCTCTCTAGGAAATGGGGAAGAAGTAGTAAGGAAGCACCCCAAAGATACCTCATAAAGGGAGAAGGATGGGCATTAGAATAAGGTTGAAAGATCACCGAAAGTTCTGGAAACCACATAAAGACACTCCTTGTAATACACACACACACACACACACACACACACACACACACACAGAGTGGAGGTTGCTAGAGTCTGTGGTAGAGCTACAATTTTCTCTGGCTGGCTTCTGCTTTGCCTTTCGGTCCAGCTGAGGAGATGAGGCCAGGCATTTATCACTGAGCAGTTTCACTTCCTGTTTTCTCATACTGAAAGCATCATCATCATCATAATGATAATAATAATTCCACAGCCTTGCCTCTGCCTTCTGTTTACCTTGAACCTCCCAGAAGTGGGTAAGTGGGAGGGGGGAGTTTAGCCTGTCTACTCCATCCATCCACAGTGGAGCGCAAAGGCAGGCCTAGAGGTGGGGTTAGGGGGATAGCAACTAACAATGGAAAGTATTAAGCTCATTTTTTCAAAAGGAGGAATTGAAGTGGATTGGTACTTCCCCAGATGGGTATTTTCACCATTGAGACATTTGTAAATCCCTTCTCCAAAGGGTCTCCAAAAAGAAATCCTTCTCTAAACCTTTCATCCTCCAATCTGCCCCAAATCAAGGTAATTTTTGTCAACTGAGGCCCAAAATCACACAAGAGATTGGGAGGGAAGATAGAATCAGACCAAATACTTCTTCTGCATCTACGAAGAGCTGTAATCAAGAAGGGAATTTCCAAATCTATGGGGAAGTTGCAAAGTTGTTAGGAAAAACCATAATTATTTCTGCCAAGGAAAAAAGTATGTAGTTCTTACAAACTAAAAACCCTAGGACAATGAGAAAGAGAGTCCTGAGAATGTCTTGGGAATATTTAAGGTTATGATGAGGGTTGGAGGGTAGCTTCCAGACTCAGGTCAGGACCACAGGTTCTTGGGGCAAAGGTGTAAGGGCTGTGCCTGAAGAACAAAGGTTGAGCACTTGCCAGGCTCTGGGGAGTGGAGAGAAGCGGGGGAGGGATCCATTATCTTGATGACAATGGTGACACAGTCCTCTTTAAGTCCTGCCCTCCCCTTGGGGATCTGAGGAGAAGGGCAGGGAGGGAGGAGGCAGGTGGCTTAAGACTCCTTTCAAAATGAACAAAAAAGACAGGTAAAGAGAAAAAATAGAACCACCAGAGAGAGCCTCTAATTAATTGAGTTTTAAAAAAAACCTCCCTCTCAGCACAAAGACAGACAGACATACACACCACATAGACACACCCTGAGACACTCTCTACACTAAGAGAGAGGATGTGATATCACACATTTATTGATTGTGATAATTATTGTTGCCAAATCTGTTTTCTCCACCAAAGGACAATCAAAACCTGGGGTTGGATGATGGTTAAAAATGTGAAAATGAGAAAAGACAACTGTGACCCCATGAGCAATTAACCTCATGCTGTCAGAGTTGAATTAGTGCAGGGAGGGAATAATACTGATATCAAACTCTTTCCATGGTATTCGCTGTGTCAGACACAGTTTTAAGTACTTTTCCACATACATGTTCATTTAACACTTGCAGCAACTGTGAAATACACAACTATTATGCTGATGATAATATCATCATTGTTCATTGTTCATTATTCCCTCATGGTTTTAGCATCCCTGAGCCAGTCCATGAACCCAGTTCCTTAGTCCCTCACATCTGCTCAAGACCAGTTACTTAATTTGGAGATCCCAGTGCAAAATGAAAAGGCAGAGTTCTTTGTTCAGAAATTATTAAGAATTTCAGGACAGTAACAGCGAACCATTAAACCTAACTAAGGAAAGATCCCCACGTGACTATACTAGTCTTTACCCATGAGGCTGGCCCTAAATAGAACTTCCTGGAATTTTTGCAAAGAACTGTTTTTTATTGTCCTATCCTATGTATGTCTAACTCCTGAACAAGGAAAAGTGAAAGGGGAAAAGTATATCCTACCTGAAATACATTGGTCTTCTGGGGACAACTTTGTTGAAGAGGGTATTCTGCAGCTAAAAGGAAGTTTGAGAACCATGATATAGGTGACTCTGAAATATCTTCTATGGCTGTATTAGGAGATTCATTCTTTTACACATTTCTCTCCTCTCACCCCACCTCTAATGGTTTGACAATTCTTGCTCTATCCCTCTACACTACCCTCTTTTCCATATCCTTTACCAATGTCCTAGTTTTCTCTCAACTAGAGTATTCCACTGGATCACTAACTAGATTTCCTTGCTTTCAATTCCCTGTTTTCCAATCCATCCTTCATCCTGCTCATTTGGGCATTTTTCCTCTCCTGCATTATCAATATCTCCAGGGAAGATGCTCCATTCCATTACCCATGCATTTCACAGTGGCCCAAGAGTGGTTCATGCTTGCTGGATACTTATACAATGCCTCCCTTGGACATACCTCTCCTTTCCCATCAGGCCCATGTTCTGGACTATAGCTTTTTGACCTAAATTAAGACAGTACTGCCCTTCTTTCTAACTTCCAGAGGAAAGTATGATATCCAAAGTCTGATCTCACATTATGGTCAAAATATGACCAATTGGAAAGATAAGAAAAATTTCCTTCCTAATGGGTCAATAGGGATGGTTGAGTAATGATGGGAGATGCTCTGGAGAAAGCTAATGGGTGTTTCTTTCTTGGGAGGCTTATTTGACTTGGTTTTAACCAAAAGGCAAAGAGGCCTGACTTGCATAATCTTGACTATCCTTTGCAAAGTAATTGGTTTGTTTAAACAATCAAGATCATTTAAAGGAGTGATGGCCTTGACTGCTACTTTCGGGAAGAAGCCACAAAGATAGCTTACTTTAATGTTTCAAAAAGTCTTACCCTGGTCTTGTTTTAAACCCAATCTAAATTACCTTGAGTCCAGAATGTGATAATCTCCCTGTATCAGTTAGGCTAAAATTTGGCTAAAAATGTCACTAGCAGTGACTTAAATCATAAATAAACTAATAGTTCATTAGATAGACTAAAGGGAGGCGATTTAGGGTTGTTGGGCAGCTCCACCAAATCTTCAGGGAGCATTAGGGATCAGTGGCTTAGTATCCTCCGGGACCCGAACTCAGGCTCCAGCTCAGCTCATCACTTTGTTGCCGCAAGGAGACTTCAAGGGCTCTAAACGTCACATCCTCGCTTGCCATGGTTCAACAGAGCAAGGAAAGAGGCAGAAGTAAAATAATAATTATTTTTAAAAACAAAGGCAAAATTTTGTTTTGAAAGTGTCCCCCTTCCCACCCCTTCTGTAACTTATTGATGAAGGAAAAACATTTCCCAGAGGGCGTCGTTCGAATTTCCCTTACGTCTTATTGGCTAGAAGTGAGTCACATGGCCACTCCTAAACCAATCACTGCGCAGGGGAACCGGAATTCCCAGGACTCCTCTCTGGGAGTGGGGGCGGAGCCTGCCTTCTTCCCACCACTTGCTTCTTCCCTGCTGAAGCAGGTTCTGTCGCAAGGAAGGGAAGAGGGTGGTTTTGAGTAGGCAACGAGCAGCCTTTGCCCCACTCCTGCTCAGAGGGCTCCTTCCCCCTGTTGAAGTCTCTCTTGCCCTCACTCCTGCCTCTCCCGGACGTGCAGTTTCTCCTTGTCCCTTCGCTGGCCGACTCACTGCAGGATCCACATTACTTCTTCCTGTCTCCACTTCTTGTCTGTGCTTCCTCATCTGATCACTCAGTGCTTCAGAAGTCTGGCCTTTGCTTCTGCCACTCCTCCAATTTCCTCATCTTAGCTCACTCTGTCACTTTAGATCTTGTGGCAGAATTTCGCACTTAGCCCTTCTTTCTCAAAACCCTCTCCCACCTCGATTCACAGGACATCACACTAAATTCTGCTGTATCCCCGCCCACTTCTCAGTTTTCTTCAATAGCTCTTCTCCCTGGCCAGCCTCCAGAAGCTCAGGGCTTTCTGGGGTCGTCTTTTCTAATCATTTTGTACTACTCCCCAATCATTTTGTACTACTCCCAAGTTTCAACTGCCAGCTAACTCCAACACCATGATGCCCGAATCTGCAAATACAACCCAGATGTTTCTCTTGAGCCTTTATCCACAGACTTATATTACTGGGTATCCCCAGACACCCTAAATTCATGATCCACAAAAGTGATTTAATCATCTATAAAACACACACACTTTTATTCTTCTCCTCAAAGAATGTACCTGCAGCTCTCCACGTGAAGCCCTAAGCTGGAGGATGGCCTTTACTCCTCATTGTCACTCAATGCCAACATCAGTCAATTACTATTTCCAGATAATTCCACCAATTCTAGTGTTTCCTTCTCTCCATTACCATACCTTTGCTCTGCTTCAGGCACCCACCAGCTACCATCTGGATTATGGCCTCAACGTTCTGATTGGTTTCTGGCTTTCCACTTTCCAGTCCAATATCACCCCCAATAATTTAATTGGAAATCCAATCCAGGAATTAAAAAATCTTTCAGTAGTTTGCATAACCTAGAGAAATGGGCCCAACTCCCTAATGATCCCCGTGGGGATGTTCACAGTCTGGGCCCCAAAGTCAGGAGCACTGTTTTTAGAAATCTAATCTGTAAGTCTTGTGTAGGTCAGATGGAGAAGGAGAGAAATGGTGACAGAGAAATCAGTTAAGGCTATTCTAAAACACTATTTTCAAATCTCTATGATTACGTTTGGTGATAGGCCCATATTTCCTAAATCCATATTGCCCCAGGCCCCTTGAATATACACAATGCCCAGTGGATTTTTATTGATTTGAAACTTAGATGTATTACTTTATTTGCAGTTTTAACTTTTCCAGTGACTTCCCCTGGTAAACAGAATCATACACCCAATAGGGCATAGATCTTAGCTAGATCACTTAATTTTTCACCAATTCCTTGTTTCATGACCTTGAGAAGGTGCCAAGTGATTGTAATGAAGGGATAGATGAATGAGGCATTATGGAGAATGATTGATAGGTCTGGATTAATATTAAAACTTGGTTGTCCATGATAAGCATTGTGCCCTCTGTCCCAGATAAATGTAGCCACCATCTTGGATTTGGAAATAGCAATAGACATGATAGTTGTAGTTTAGAGCATGAGAAGAGTGGCCTATTCCTATGCTTATGTGTGAGGAAGGGCAGATTGGGGGAGAGAAGAGAGAAAGAACAGATAAGCTCAGTTTCAGATAAAGGCAAAGAAAGTGACATCCTCTTTCATATTTAATCAGCATTAGCATCCCAACTTGAAAGGACTAAGTGAGACACTAGGAAGGATTCTCTTTCTCAGAAACTAACAAAAAAAAAAAAAAAGGAGCCAATAGGGAATGGAAAAGGAGATGAGATGCACCTGGGAGATTCTCCAGTAGGTTGAAGAGAGTAAGAACTAATATCATTGAGTTTCTGGTACTCCAAGGTAAAATTAAGTACATTGCCCATTCAGATGTCACACTGTAAGGCAGGAATTATTATTCTCACTTTGTAGCTTAACCAAAACAACAAACAAGCCATGCACTTAGTAAGGGACAGGGACAGTGCTTGAACCCTGATCTTTCCAACCCCAAAGCACATACCTTTGTCATCTTGCTGTGACCAACAGTGGCCATAAAGTCTCCCTTCCCAGGGATAGTAATCTACCTGTATGGATTCATTCATTCATAAACAAATCTTTACTGAGTGCCATTATATGCCAGGCACCTACACGGACTGTAGGTTGGCTGTGGTTCTGTCTGGGAAAGGGTATCTGGATCTCTGGCTACAGAATTCAGTGACGGTAGGATACTGGGTAGCTACAACCTCCCCCCCACACCCCTTTCGCTGTTGTTGGTAACTGATGAACTCCCCTGGTGATGAAGTACAACATTATGGCCTCTACTTGTCTTCCCATGCTAAAGAACTGTTATGGTTTGGATATGAAATGTCCCAGAAAGGTTTACATATTTAAATCATGGTCCCCAATGGGGCAAGATTCAGAGGTGGGACTTTAAGAAATGATTTGATTGTGAGGACTGTAACCTCATCAGTGGATTAATCCACTTGATGGATTAATAATTCGAATGGACTACTGGGTAGTAACTGTAAGCAGGTAGGGCATGGCTGGAGGAAGTAGGTCACTGGGGGCATGGCCTTGGGGACTATATCTGTCCCTGGTCTCTTCCTGTTTTTCTCTCTGCTTCCTGGCTGCCATGAACTGAGCGGCTTTCCTCCATACCCTTCTACCATGATGTTTTCACATTTAAACCAGCTGGCCATGGACTAAAACTCTGAAACCATGAACCAAAATAAATCTTTCCCCCTCTAGGTTCTTCTTGCCACATATTTTGGTCACAGGATGAAAAGCTGACTGACACAGGAGGGCAGTAGAAGGAAATGCCACCAAGAAATCCAAGGGTCAAAGCTGGACTCCAGAAGTCTCTCAAAGAGTCCTAGGTTATAAATAGGCCTGGACAGAGTTTCTGTAGGGAAAGATGAAAATTTCTGGAGACAGATGGTGGTGATGGCCACACAACACCTTGAATGTACTTGATGCCACAAAACTGCATGCTTAAAAATGGCTTCAAGGGCCAGGCGCAGTGACACACACCTGTAATCCCAGCAACTCAGGAGCCTGAGGCAGCACAATTGCAAGATCAAAACCAGCCTCAGCAACTTAGCAAGACCCTGTCTCCAAATACAAAGGGCTGGGGATGTAGCTCAGTGGTTAAGTGCCCATGAGTTCAATCCCTGGTACCCAAAACAAACAAACAAACAAAAAGGCTACAAAGATAAATTTCATGTATATATTTTACCACAATTAAAAACTTTTTAAGGAATATTTAGCAAAAGTAATTATTGAAAAATAATTTTAGACAAACTATGCAACATTGTTGTCAAATATACACTTATCCAAAGAACTGTTAGATGACTCAGTTTTTGTTTTTGTTTTTGGTTTTTTTGGTACTGGGGATTGAACCCACAGGTTATTTACCACTGGGCTACATCCTCAGTCCATTTTATTTTTTATTTTGAGACAGGTTCTCACCAAGTTGTGAAGGATCTTGCTAAATTGCTGAGGTTGACCTCAAACTTGCAATCCTCCTGCCCCAGCCTCCTGAGTTGCTGGGATTACAGGCAAGTGCTACCATGCCTGGGTTTTTTGTTTTATTTTTAATCTTAATACAAAGAGCAAAGAACTAATGACAGCTGTCCTCCAAGCCCAGTACCTGAGAGCAATAGCTAGGCCGAAATCAAGTATAGTAAAAGCTCTACTAATTTACCTGTGGAAAGAGAATCACAACCATGGTCAAAATGTCTCTCTAAAAGGGAACAAGAATTTATTCTTCTAGTTTGTCTCCCATCAATAGCATCCAGTGTCTGCTAGATAAAGAGTCATAGTGTATATAAAAGGAAGGTCCAGTAAGATGTCTAAAAATAAATACAAATACTAAAAAGACTGTTAGGTGGCAACAAGAACAATAACAAATAAGATCAGGACTCCTCCCTGTGTCTTTCCAGCCTGAGTGCCATCATCATCAGGTCACTCTGCTCTCCTCTGGCCATTAGCCCTGGGCAGCTGGAAAAGGTGACTTCCCAACCAGAAGGAGGCTGGCAGCCACAAGGAGCTGAGCCATGTGGGTGTCTCAGGACCAGGCATGAGTGACAGTGATGCTAGCTTTGAACAGATTAGACCACCCAGGAATGGGACTGATTGGGTCCCAAGACCAGGAGGCAACTTGCCCTTCCCCCTGCCAGTGATCAGTGGTTTACATTCAATCTCACAGCTTCGCTGGAAGGCAGGCAGTGCATTTAGCATCATCCCCAGCCTGCCAATATGGAAACAGAGAGGCTTGCATAAAGATATTCTCACAGGCTGTTTCTTTTCCTCCATGTAGCAAAAAAGGAAAGTCACTTTCTCAATGTTCTTATTGGAACCAGACTCATGTCAGGGCATAGCTCAGCGCTTTTCCACTAGCACGTCATTCCACAAAACTGAAAGAAGTCCCTACCCAGGGACCATAACGCAGTCAAGAGAAAAAGAGAGATGGAAGTCAGAAAGACAAGGAATCAACCCTGGTCTCACGGCTCAGGCTCAAAGGCATTTGTTTTGGAACCCTGGGGGCAACACTGCAACCTCACCAAGGGGTGGGATAAATTGCCCCGGTAACTTTATCCCTACATCCACCACCAGAGGGGGCAATTGCTCCACATGGGTGGTCTTTCTGAGCTAAGAAGGTACTGGCTAAGGGTAGAAGCCCTTAAGGCTCTGAGGGTCTTTTCACTTCTCCTCTGCCCAAGTATTACCTGAATTTACTCAGCACATCTGTCACCCTGTTTTAGATAAGGAAGGCATTGCAGAGATCATCTGGTCCCAGGCAACTGGCAGTTTCCCCCTCTTTTAAAGGGATCCAGAAACAGACTCCATACCTCATTTGGCTGCTGTTCCCAGGCTCTTGGTGTGGGCTATTGGCTGTCCACAGCCCCTGAGGCAGAAGCCACACTACATCAGGTCAGCCCTCAGGTGACCATGCATTGCCCTCCCCACCCCAAAGCGTGTCTTCCTTCTGCCTGATGTCGCAGTCACCCCACCACCACCCACCCCCAATGGCCGTTCCAGTACCTTCCCTGTCCCTCCTCATACTCGTGCCAGCTCTATGTCTCCAGGGCCTGAGAGCAATAGCCAGATCTTGGCCTGCAAACTTGAAGGTTGGAGTCCCTTCCTCTGCCTTGAGCTCCTTGCTATAAGAAAGTGCTTTTGTAGAGGTAATTCTGGGCTCACAGAACCCCATTTAGAATCTACTCCCACCCCCACTTGCCCCCAGTGCATCTGTCTTTACTTCATTCCATCTGGTGTCCTCTGAGGAATGGCTAATTAAATCAAAAAGAGCTGGCCTATTTTTGGTGTTTTTTAGCTAAGACCTGGGGGAATAGCCACAAAGTTTGGAATGGGCCCCAGGAAGACTGACAAGCTCTCAAGTTGGCTGATTATTCTAGGATTGGCAGGTCCCAAATCCCACAGGCTGGCTGTTCCAGTTAAGGTGCTATCCTGTTCTCTTAGTTGTCACATTTCAGGATGGGGAAAAATTGGAGGAACGATATTGTGATTTGGATATGTTTAAGTGTGTTCCCTAAAGGTTCATGTGTTGGGACCTTGGTTCCCCGTGTGGCAGTATTAAGAGGTAGTGGGACCTTTAAGAGGTGGGGCCTACTGGGAGGTCGTTAGGCCAGTGGAGGTGTGCCTTCAGAAAGGATTAGCATAAATTCCAGTTAGTGTTTGTGAGAGAGTCTTCATGAAAGGGCAAGCCAGGCCCCTGCCCAAACTCTCTGGCTTCTTGTCTCACCATGTGATCCTTTCCTTCCATAAGACCATAGCTATAATGCCATGTACCATGATATCTCATAGCCAGGGGACCCCTTGCTAGATGCTGAAACATGGGACAGCCTGATCTTGAACTTCAAATCTTCTACACTGTGAGCAAAATAAATCTCCTTTCTTCATAAATTTCCCAGCCTTTTTCTTTTTCCTTCTTTTCTTTCTTTTTTGGTTTACCAATAGAAAATGGAATAACACAAGGGGAAATGTCCATTTTACGTTGCCTGAAAAGAAGAAGCACACTCATTCATTTGGCCCCATCATCTTAACGCAAAGTCAGAGCAGTAACAGATTTCAAATAACAACTTTGATGGGGAAGGGAAAGTGAGGGGGTAGGATGTCGGGTGGAGGCAGAGGTGAGGGCAGAAGACCAGATCCCCATCTCAGGGAGCCTCACTTGTATTTCAACAAATTTTGTTTCCTCCTAGTAAATTACCTTTCCCAAAAGAAAACTCATGTTACTCCCCTGCATCAGAACATCCTTTACTTTCTTATTTGTCTGTTTAACCTACAAACTCCTTAACTAGAGCGATAATGTCCCTTTAAACTGCCCAAACCTTTCACCAGACTCAACTCCTGCCATCCTCTGTTCTGGGTACCCTGAGTTTCTTACCTGTTGCTCTTTCCACACATTCCAAGTCTTCAGCCAGGAATCCCCTTCTCTGCCTAGTAAATCCTGGTCATTCATAAGTTTGCAGTGCAAATATATTTTTTTAACACCTGTGGGAATTAGTCATTCTCCTCATTGTTTCCCTAGAATTTTGCTCATAATCCCATTATATCTCCTATCAAACACAAGCTAATTGTGTTTCCATGTCTGTATTCTATGTAGAATATGAGCTCATTGACAGCAAGGAGTGTGTTCTATTCAATATAAGCCCAAGTTCCCAGCATAGTCTACTTATGGTTTCAGTAAATTTTTATTGACTGGGGAATTACTTGGTTCCATAGGACAGCTTAATGAATGGCCTTCAGAGTACCCAACAGTCAGGTAAATTGATCTTTCCTAGGTTCAATATGTGGAGTCAGACTGCCATAGTCAGATGGATGTCTATGGCCACAGCTGTCATGCAAACTTTCAGAAATGGAAGATCTGAAACTTGACCTTGGGGTGGACTGAGTTGCTAAGTGGCATTCTGATACAGTGAAGGAAAGCACTCTCAGACTCTGCTTGCTTGTTCTGCAAGCCCCATCACATATCCCACTTCCTCCAACTCTTCTCTGAATGCTCCTGCTCCTGTCCCCCAGCTGGGTACCAGGCTCTTGAAGCTTCACTCCCATGTGTTATCCTCAGTGAACAGCACAGTACTGGTAGGCTTTATGCCTCCCCAAAAGAAAAAAGAAAGTGTCTATTGATGTTGGTGAATTTGCCTGCTTAGGATCATAGGAACTGTGCCATATGGACTGTTTGTCCCTCCAGATCTACCCTCCACACTCTGCACTGTGCCTTCTGTCCCAGGAGGCTGGCCATTTGGGACTACATCAGCCAGACTCGCTTGTCTTGTCTTCTGGTTAGGTTTGGCCAATGGGAGGCATGGGGATAGGATGAGGTGTATGAGGTCAGTATATTTAGTAGCCTGGTTCCTCCCCACTGGCTGGAGGTGGCAGTGCCTGCTTCTCCACCAAAGGCCACAGCTCACCATCAGGCAGCTCTTCTCTCCTACAGCTTCACCCACAGCGGCATGCTCTCCAAGATTCCAACAACCGCTCCATTCCTTGTCCTTCCCACAGGCTATCACTTGTGTCCTTCACAATTTCCTGAAACCCAGTCCACATTTGGTAAATGGCCACTTACTCTGTCTTCAGGGGGAATTAGACACAGTATCTGTGGGAACATTTTTTACCTCCATGTCTACCTCTGTACCATCAGAGTTCTCCAGATGCCTGCTCCACAGTGGCCCTAACTTGGCTCAGATTGATTGATTATCCTCCAGGAACTTAGATGCTTCAATGTTCCAGTCCCCCACTGTTTTAACTTTCCCATCAGAGAAAACAGGCATATTTGTTCACAACCTTAGAAATAATCTCTGTGGAGTTAGAGTTCCAGTTGTTTTTGAAATCTGATGATTCTGTTCCCTCCCTAAAGGCCCTTATTTTTCTGGACTATTTAGATATGCAAACTTGGAGTGATTTTTTTTTTCTTGATGCAGAGTTGGTGGAGAGGAAACTCAATTTCTCTTTGAAAAAAAAATCAATCATGTCAAGATCTGCTGAGTGTGTCCTGCCTTCCCACTGCATGGCCATCATGCTAGCTTGGGCTCCTGGAGGTCATGCTTCACCTGCAAGAGCTCCTGTTCCTTCAGCCTCCCATTCCACAGCACCTGTCACCCTGCAGCAAGCAAGTTTCCTGTCCCTTCATGATCTCTACCCACTACCCAACCAACCCGCTACAGTGAACAGGTGTTCTTGGGTTGCACCAGTCCAAGCATAATACATAGGGCACTTTCCTCAGCAGGAGGTGTGGAGAAAATTAGTCTCTGGACTTAGGGTTCCTCCCCAACATCTCAGGGAACTCAGGTCTGAACAAGGAGGTCTTGGACTTGCTGAATCATTTAACCTAGTTCTGGGACTTCAGTAAAAAGATCACTTCCAGAGTGAAAGCCCTTCTCCCAGGAGCCTCTCATGCTGTACTGTCCTAGATTGCCTAGAGGGCTCTGAGCACAGGATCTGAAACTTGCTGCCTAAGGAGAAACTGAGGCCTAGAAAGAAGTGGGGGCCCAAGTCCCAGGAGGGGGCAGTTTGGGGACAGGAGGGCATGCAGGGGGACAAAACTGGAAAAGATACTGTGTGTATGTGTGCCCGTGCATGCCTGTGTGCAGAAGGTGGGGGTGTGAACAAGACCTTGGCCAAATTAAATTTGCCTGTGGAACTTTCGCCAGGCTTCTTCTTTCTCAACCTCTCTGCCCACACTGTCCTCACCAGTGTTATCACCCTTCTGCAGTGCCAGCAGCTAAGAACTGATAGTTTGCCTAGGGCAAAGTCCCACTGGCTGACTCCCTCCCTGCCCTGAATTGCCCCTTCCCCCTTTGCCTCCCTGTCCACCCAGGCCCCATAAAGAAAGGTTGGCACCCTCATGGCTTCTCATGCCAGAAGAGACACCTGAGCTGGGAGATTACCCAAGCACTCTTTTTAAGCAGCCTCGGCTCATGTGACTGGCTTGCATCCAGGCAGACGCATGGGGGCCTGGTGTCCAAGCAGGGCACAGGGTACTATTTATTTCCTACTGGGTTCTCCTCAGGCAGAGCTGGCAGGGAGGGGCTTTCTCATTGTATTTAAGTCCCAGCTGGCGCCACGCAAAGGTCCTAGCCTCAGCCTTTGCCCCTTTCCCAACGCAGTAGGTAAAAATAAACCCATTTTGGCAGCTTTGGGGAGTTAACTGAGGAGCAGGGAAAGAGGGGCTACTGGAAATGCAATATAAACACTGAGGGGTGGGGCAGTGGTTATAGCAGAATGGGGAGTCAGCTCCAAACTTTGCCTCTGCAATGAATGAAAGGGACAAGGGTATTTGGTGTCCACAATTTGACCCTCAGTCTCCTTTTTCAGTTGGGAAGAGTGGACATCATTCATTCACAGTCTCCATTGAATGTATCTCAGTTTTTTACCTGTTTGACCTCCCAATAAATTTTCAGTCCCTAGAGAGTAAGAACATGTATGTTATTCATGTTTGAATGGATCCAGCACAGCGACTGGCATAGAGACACTGGGCATTTACTGAAGAATGAAGGACGGCCAGACAGAAAAAGGAGGGAGGTGGAGCTTGGTATCCCTGGGGAGCCCCTGGAGAAGTTCAGTTAAGGAAGAGACCACCCTCCAGGAGGCAGAGACTCCTGCAGTTATTTCACAACAGGTTTCTGACTTGACAAGCTGCAGCTCTGGCCTGGGAAGTCTCTGCCTTGTGTTCTCCAGTCCCAGCCTGGCTTTTCCAGCTACTGTTGCCCTCCCTTCATCCTCCTCTGGAGGCCCGGAATAAATAAAGAACACAGGCATTAATCTCTTTGAAATGCAGCTGCCTCCGGCCAGGTTGAGCTTGGAAGGGGCAGGAGGGCTGGTGTAAATGACACAGTAGTTGGGAAACAGTTGTTCCTGCAGGAAGACCCACCAGGGAAGCACCTGACCCTTGCTATTTTAGCTGGAATGAAGGGAAGCACCTGTGATCTGCTTCGAACTCTCAGTCCCCAAGGAACTCTGAAGCCTCCTCCCTCTCACTCATGTAACTTGGCCCTGGACATTTTGGTGTTTTAAAGTGCATACCGACTTTGAGTTCCAAGAAGAAAGGGGCTCTTGAATGAAGGAGGCTCAGTGAGAAGGAACCAAGACAATATGGGACACCTGCTGGAAAACTTCAGGAAACGATCTCAGGGCGCAGTTTCTCAGCCAATTTCATGTATTCACTTCGGTGTTGGGCTCTGACCAGGTGCGTTGATGGGACAGACATGAACAATGTCAATTTGGCAACCAAAGAAAACAGCAGTGCAGCCACCTAGATGTTGAGGCAAATTGGTGGGAGGGGGCATGAGAGCCAGATTCCCTCTCTACTGGTTGCTTTTAATGGCTAATTCAGAACAGAATCAGTTTGGTGAGGGAGCAGCAAGAGTCAGACCCTGCTTGGAAATCCAGGCAGGAGAAACCTTAGGGGTAAGCCCATCTCACCTTCAAGGTCAGCAACAGGGAGTGAGAGCCAAGAAGTGGATGGCATGTCTTCCTTACCTGTCAGTCCTGCAATCTTTTCTCCTCCTCCAGCTCAGAACCCAAGCTTGCACTATACTTCACACTCAGAATATTCTTTTGAAACCATCCTCCTTTCCCACCCCACTCACTTGCAGATTTTTACAAATTTTAAAATCAGAACAGCTTGTAAGTCACTTCTTAGTAATTGTCTCTAAACCCATTGCCCAGCTTATGTTAAATTCTGAACATATAGTCTGCAATGCTGTCCATGCTCCCTGACCTTCAAAAACACCACTGGAGTGCTCCTTTTGCACATACACATGTTCCTGTGAGTCACTGTTGAGAGAACAAATGCATCTGAGAGATGTGGTGGCACACTCCTGTAATCCCAGAGGCCCAGGAGGCTGAGACAGGAGGATAGTGAGTTCAAAGCCAGCCTCAGCAAAAGCAAGACACTAAGCAACTCAGTGAAACCCTGTCTCTAAATAAAATACAAAATAGGGCTGGGGATGTGGCTCAGGGGTTGGGTGCCCGAGTTCAATCCCTGGTACTCCCCACCCCAGGAAAAAAAAGAAAGAATAAATGCATCAACAGAGGCCCATAGTGAATTTTCTTCAAGAAGAGCAGAGGTAAATTTGGTTTGGGCCAAGGCTCCATCTGGGAATGATTAAAAATTCTCTGCAGTGTTCAGATTGGGTGCCCTGGGTTCCTGGGTCTGCTCCTGCTTTAGGAGTTCATCACCAGCCAAGATGCAAAGGCAGGGTGGTGGCCTATGCAAACCAAAGCCAACTTGTCAAATTGTGCCCAGGTTCATGCTATTGCAAGTCAGGTTTAGTCTTTAGCCAGCATCAGCATGGTCTGGCTGCAGTTACTTTAGGACTTTTGCCTTTGGACTGACAAATTCCTTCCTGGAGAGTGAAAAGCAATGGACCACACACCTGTAGCCCTCATTGCATGTTTGACTGCCTTTTCTATTTTTTGTGTTAAACAGCATAAAATGTCATGGGAGGGTCCTGGCTTGCCATGTACTTGATCATGGGTTAATTTTACCATCTATATTGAAGGCTAGATATTCTTTTAAATTCTGCCTGCCTCACGGATCCTCCAGCAGCAATTCACCTAACATGCAGTTGCTTCATGTGAGTGTGGGAAAGTCCATTTCTAACTTTGGCCAAGCTCCTGGACAATTCAAGGGTGGCAGAAGGCAGTCCCCTCAGTTCAGTGTCCAGGTAGCTCTGGTTGCCAGTGCAGGAATGGCCCCAGGGCAGATCAGAAGCAGACCAGACAGAGCTGACCGGAGGTCCCCAAGTACATTGTTGCCTCTCTCCTTCCATTTGCTCAGTTCTGCCATGGGCCAAGGCAGGGCCCTAAAACACACTCACAGTTCCCAAACCAATTGTACTCTGTGAAGCTGTTTGTGAGGTTTCATCCCTAAACTAAGCTTGGGCGCTAGAGAGTCCGTGTGAGGCTTCCTGATGGGACACTGCCGGCCAGGGCTCCCAGGGAGGTGTTCGTCCCTGAGCACTACACACTTCCTCGGTTTCCTCTCAACAATGCCACGGCTCACAAACCAGCCTGGCAACAGCAGCTCTGGACACTAAGAGAAGCACGAGCCCAGTCCCTGCAAGACTGCTGCTCCTCTGCTCCCCCCTCCCCAGCTCTGTTCTTCCTCTATCATCCCATCAAGCTGTGTGTACCTGCAGCACAGCCCAAATAATCCAGAGTGACTTGTCCTCACCCAGCCACAGGGAGAGGGAGGCTTCAGTGTATGGCACTCAGGTTCTGCTGGAATGGCTCTATGCCTTGGCTTTGAAGCAATCACGAGATGCTAAAAAAATTCTCAAAACAATTCATTTTTATATTTTTTAAAAACAAACATCCTGAAAACAAAAAACAAAACAAAAAAAACCCCACTGACTCATCCAGGCCGAGCTGCACTTTCCAGAGGAAGCGTGTCAGCAGGCTCAAATGAACAATGATAGAATCCCATGACACCAAAATGATTTAAACCCGATGGTCTGGAGGCCGACATTCTGAGCTGAAATAGCCACAGGTCACCATTTGGCCTGATCTGGGGCTCTGCTTTCTCTTTAGTCTATTTGTGTGGTGGCAGAGGAGGTAAGAATCTTTCTAGTCTCGCATCAGGCAGGCTTCTCCTGTTATAGAAAAATATCAGAGCTTCGGCTCAACTTAGCAGTGGGTGAGCTATATTAAGAACTATATCCGGCTCCTTCAAAGTCTAGACAATATATTTGTGGCTCTGGTTTATCTCAGGAGTTATGGATCTCAGGAACCAGAGAGCTTTCGGTCCTTACATGGATGGGTTCACTGTGATACCCAAAAACTTTTCTCATTAAAATCAGCCGGCCTAATTCAATAGACGCTTGGAAAAGATTACCCTTCATCAAGCCCAGAAGTAAGTTCTTTTAAATTCTTGGGCTTCAGGAAGTATTGATTGAAGTTGAAAGAGGGACATGATGAATGAGGATAATGAAAATATTATTTAAAATTAGGAGGTTGATCTCTGGCCGAGGACAAGTCTTCCTTGAGTTGCCAAGACCTGGCCTTTTCTTACTCCTTATTTGCGTGGACTCCAGGTCTCCATGTCACAGCTGTCCACAGTTGCTCTATGTACAGGCAGTGTACACAGATCATCATCTCCGGTGAGTCTGAAGAGATGGAGGAAGACATGTGCTGGCAATCCCACCTGTTCAAGGATAAGTACTTATCCTTAATTCACAGATGAAAAAAAGCACGCAGAGGCCACCTAGAACAATCATTGTCACCTTTCCAACTTCCGTGCTGATGCTGATGACATCAAATAATAGATGCAAAAGAAATAAGTAAAAATAAATGACAAAGAGATTTCCATGATTCATTAAAACAATAGGAGTGCTCTGACTGGAAAGCTTACAACAATTTATCAGCAGCTAACTAAAATTCAGCATTTAATTTTAATTATGCCCAGTTGGGAATTCGACAATGCAAAAAGTATTTTAACATAACCAACTGCTACAGACTAAAACTGTTTCAAGGTTGAAATTTGTATTTAATCTTCTGGTTTTTGATGATGCAATAAAGCCCATTCTTAACAAATTAAATATCATGAAAACTAACATGCAGCATCAGCCAGTTACCTTGCCTGCCCCAAACACCCTTCAACCCTTCCAGAACTTAGGAAGAAAGTATGCTAATATGGTCCTGAGTCAATTTCCTTTTGGAAAGAAGGTCCTGGCTAGACTCCCCTCTTTCACAGAGTCCTTGTGGGACAGAAGCAGAATCCTTCCTCACAGGTTATGGCTACGTTTTTCTTTTCATTGTTTCCAAGGTAACTATGTCTGCTGTTGGACCAGAAGAAAGTGGCCTCATGTAACCCTTAGCTGATCACCTTTCCCAACATAAAGAAAAAGATAAGAGACTATATGAGTCAACTTAAAGAAGAGGTGAGCATGCTCCCCATACATAAAGGAAATGAGCTTCCATTATCTGCACATGATCAACTGGCATCTCTTCATTCAGGGCTGGGGGTATAAGAGCAGCAGAGTACATCCCTAGCATGCGCCAAGCTGTGGGTTCAATCCCCAGTACCACAAAAAAAAAAAAAAAAAAAGAATCTGTTAATTCAGAATATCAAAAGAAATATGCCTGCCCATTTGAAGCTTATATTCTAATACAAGAAATCATGACTGTAAATGATGAATGAACAGACGAATCACTGGGGGTAAAAGATAGAATATGGTGTAATAAGATAAGCAGGAATTAACCAGAATAGCCAATTTCCCATGTTGAAAGAAAAGAAATTATTTTAGAAATTAAATAAAACAAATTTCTGATCTAACTTTTCTACTGTGTTAAGAACAATTTGGAAATTCAGTTAATTTTGCCATTTTGGAAATCAGTAAGTCAACCAATTTGATCTGTTTAACTGAAATGGCTAGAACAAAAATGACTAAAAAACAATCCAGTCACTGTAAGCCACAGTTTGAATGTTGGCATGAACTTTGATCCAATTCAGTCACTCAGGCTAGGGCTGAGCAGAGTCACATGAACATTTAACAATGGCTTAAAAGGGGGCCCAGAAGGGCTGGGGATAGAGCTCAGTTGGATGAGTTGAGTGTTTGCCTCGAATGCACAGGCCCTGGGTTCAATCACCACCAACACTAAAAAAAAAAAAAAAAAAAAAAAAAAAAAAGGAAAGGGGGCACAAGGTGATAGTCTCTGAAAATCACAACTTGTTCTAAACTTGAAACACACCCGTAAACCTCCTCAAATCTATCTGCACAACCAGCACCAAATTTTAAAACAGCCCACTCTCCCCAAACTTGAATCCACCCGCAGAAGGCAGGCATGCCAACTTGAATGACTCTGCTCTGCATCACTCTCCTGGTTGCCAAATTTAGGCCAAAACATACATTCACCTTCCCAGAACTTTCAGAATTTGTCTACAGTGTCACAGGCTGTCTATATCCTTTCACCTCAGCCCAGTTTCAGTGACCTTACAGTCCATTCACTACACAGAAGGGAGCACGAGTCAGCCTTAGCTACAGGCTCCTCTTTCTCCCAAGTCCAGGTGCAGCACTGGCTGACCAAGGAGATTGCTCACAAAAACACCAACATAAAAATCGAGTGTGTGTCATTTGGGGCAGCAATCCCTTTAGCTGTCTGTTTATGAGAGCAGGTCTCCCACTCTGATAACAACGAGCAAAACAACCTCAACATATGCTCTCCCTAGATAATGCAGGAGACTCTCCAACTTCTCCAGCAAGTCAGAGAATTCAGCAGAAGTTAGAAGGATCTAAAGGAGTTGTCTATTTCTTTGCCTTCTGTAAACCCGGAGTAAGCATGATAATTAGTCTTTAAATAATCCAGCTCTTCAGTCACCAAAGTACCAAGACTTCCTCCTTTGGAAGAGGCTTAGACCTAGGTTTAAGCTCCCCTGCCTCTGGGCCTCAAACTTGGGAAGCTGAGGTCTCTGTTCTCACCTTCCACACCTGCATTGGAGCAACCAGGAATAATTGTGGCTAAGGTTCCTTAAATAATATGCCCCTATTTTTCTTCTCTTCTGGTTACTGTTATCTAATGAAAGAAGACTCCTTCCAATCTTTTGGAGTTTGCAGATACTAGATTCTAGAATGAAAATTGAATTAGGTCATTCTGAGAACTGTTATGCTCTAAAGAAGACACGTTGAGGACAGAATTTGGGAATACTTTCATTCTGGAGGTGCATAGAAGTAGAGGAATGAACAATGAAAAACCAAAAAATAATAGCAGCAGTGAGTTACTTAGTTCTCCACCTTTCCAGTAAGCCATTTGGCCAGCAGCAATTAGTTGTATTACTAGCCCCGACTGTTTAACTTTCAAACTTAGCAGAAAAAAAGAAAGGCTGTTGAAGTACAAGCAATTAGGGAAAATAAAGGGGAAACTGGATAATCACTGTGTCTGGATTTTTAAACAGTTTTCATCATATAACTGAAGTTCGCTCAGAATCTAGGAAGATGCCCAGTTCAAAGTGAAAGTGGGAAAACTAATGTGGCACATTAAGGTGGTAGGGGCTGGAAACAGAAGGAACACATTTAAACCAGTGAATTTACCTGACAGTGGTCTGTTTCACAAGGACAAGAGTCCACAAAAATGCAGCAAGCAGACTAGTCCACAGATGACCAAGGAAGAGTTAGGAAATAGCAGTTTTCATACTGATTCTACCTTTAACATTTCGAGTTATCTGGGGCAAAGTAGTTGCTTTATCTTCCTTGGAGATAAGAAATAATGTATATGATGATTTGATTTTAAAATTGGCCCGTGTGAGTCAGCTTTCTATTACTATAACAAATACCTGAGATAAATCAATTTTTATAAAGATAAAAGGTTTATTTTGGCTCACAGTTTGGAGGTTTCAGTCCATGACCAATTGGCCTCATTGCTTTGGGTCTGTGTTGACACATTGTGGTGGGAGCATATGGCAGAGCAAAGCCGGTTCACCTTAAACCTGGGAATCAAAAGAGGAAAAGAAAGAAACAAGGGTCCCACAATTCCCTTCAAGGTCAAGTGCCTAATGAACTTGAAAACCTTCCACCAGGACCCACCCCTTGAAGGTTCTACCACCTCCCAACAGAACTGAGGAAGGGTTGGGGAGCAAGCCTTTAACACACAAGCCTTTGACAAACTTATGCAAACCCCAGCCATAACCTACAAGGTTATTTGGTAGGGTGGTGAGATGTCTGTAAAATGCTTTCAGTGTCCAGGGAACAAAGCTGAGGCAAAATAATAACATAAATAAAAAACACCACATATCATAGGAAATGAGCGATTACACCAATTATACAGGTGACCAATAGCTCTGAGGTGCTCCCTCACCCCATATTCTGCTGTGAGCCCTTCACTTAGAATGAGCCCATGGAATGGCCTGCCGCAGCAAGAGATCTAGTTTTGCCTCTCGTGTACAACTACCACCACATCCCAAATCACCCCTCCAGAATAGATGCTGAGGGAGACAAGAGAGGAGTAGTCAGTATATATTTTTGGTATATCAACCATCTTGAAAGAGAGATTTAAACCAATAGAATATACACAGGTTGAAGTACATCTGATGATAATAACAAAGATGCATTGACCTATAAAAAGTCATTTAATGTATATTCCAGATGGCCAATACAAGCTGGTTAGGTAATTAGCCCTTGAAGAGTTCTTTTATAGTCATATAAAAATGTTTTGCCTTGTTAAAAAAAGAAGTCTAGTCTAACAAAAACATATCCACCAACAGGCTTGCATTGTTTTCCATTTGCAGGTTTGCAAGGTAATTAAAAATACATACATATGCATTTCTGAGCTGTCTGTTAGCTAATCAGTTTTGGCAATACACTGCACAGAGGTATACTGCCATTGGTTTCTGACATTAAGTTAGCTTTAAGCTTACTGGCGATTCCAACAACTGGAGGCAGCTTGGAACCCAGTCCCTGGAAAGCATTTGTAGGATGAACTACCCGTTTCCCTGACACCTTGTCAATGGTGAGAGGTCTGGGCACAGACTTGCTAATCCAAGGGTGTCTTAATGCTTGAGCTGGGGTCAGGCGGGCAGAAGGGTCCCAATGAAGACATCTCTTCAGGAATTCTATAAACAAATAGTCATCACACCCTTTCAGTGCTGTCCCCCAGTCTTTGCTGCCTGGGGGACCCCGCTTTTTACCCCTACGTGAGCGACCCCCCACAAGTATCACCCTCCCATCTGCCTGAGTAGTCACAGAGCAGTAGCGAGGTAGGCCCTTAGAGTTAATAAAGTACTTGGCACGTTTGGATTGCTCTAAAAGTTTTGGTGGTGGCATCCCTAGAAGCTCCATCATACAAGCCAACTGATCTCCTTCATCCTCCCCAGGGAACAGAGGCTGTCCTGTTAAAAGTTCTGCAAGGATGCAGCCAAAACTCCATATGTCAATAGGCGTGCTGTAGCGACACCCTAAGATGATCTCTGGAGCTCTGTAGAAACGAGACTGGATATATGTGTAAAGTTTCTGGTACTCAAAACAACTGGACCCAAAGTCAATGACTTTAGTTGCACTGCGCCCATGGTGTTTCAGAAGAATGTTTTCTGGTTTCAGGTCACAGTGGATGATCTTATTTTTGTGGAGAGCATCCAAGGACTGCAAGATAGATTGGGCAAATTTGCGTACCAACTGGACACTAAAACCCTGAAACTTGTTTTTTTTAATTAGCTCATAAAGGTCAATGCTCAGCAATTCAAAGGCCATGCAAACATGGTTCCGGAACGTGAAACTTTCCAGCATGTGGATAACGTTCATGCTACCAGTTTTATCCTGTTTTTTAAGATGCTCCAAAATCCGGATCTCTTCAGCTGCTTGACGATGAAAGCGCTTTTCGTTGCGCACCATTTTCAGGGCCACATACTGGCGAAGTTTGTGATCATAGACCCGGGCTACTTGCCCAAAACTCCCCTTACCAATAATTTTCAGCACCTCATATCTATAAGCTAGATGGTCTCGAGGGACATGAATATAGGCCCCATCAGCATCATCATATCCCCCATTATTGGGACCACCAATAACTCCATGTCTTTTTTTGGCATTTGGACCAACAAAATAAATTTCTGGGTAATTGATGATTTCCAGTTTCTCATAAGCAGTGAGGTGGTGTTTGTACTGCTTCAGCGCTTGCTCAGGGGTCAGAGGCACCACTTTGGGTGCTTTGGATGAACTGCTGGATTTAATTATATTTAAGTTATCTGAATTTTTCCCTTGAGAAACAACAGGAGAGCTTTTGTCAGAGTTGGTGACGCCATCTGACTGAAGAGTACCAGATTTGCTGCTACCAAATTCTTGAAACAGCTGTTCTACCTTTATCTCACCTCCATTCAGAAAGTGCTGAGTATGCTCTCTTGTTAACTGCTCAGTGGTGATCTATGAAAGAGAAAATGAATACAATGTTAAAGTCACTAAAGAGAGGATGGGATCCCTCTGACTGAACAAACATTAAAATATTAAGGTTAAAATGACCCAAAAAGGACACAATAAGCAAAGCAAGGATCTCTAAATTAATCCTGACTCCCTGAGGATTAAGATCTTGCTTTGTTCAAGACCGGATGATTATCTTCCCATCCCTGGGCATGCTAGGTTCCTTCTCAAGGTTCTGTCTTTTTTTTTTTTTTTTGTGGTGCTGAGGATTGAACCCAGAGCCTTGTGCTTGAGGGGCAAACACTGTACCAACTGAGCTATATCCCCAGCCCCATAGTTGTGTCTTTTTCCTGAGAATCCTTTCACCTTGCCATTCACTCTCACCCTACACTCCATCACACCCAATTTAATTCCTCTCTTTCACAAAGAACTACTCCAAGATCATAATAATTAACCTCACAATTTGCAGTCTATACCTCATAATTTGCCCCTTGATTATATATACTGTTTAACATTGTATAAAAATTGTTTCAAGTATCTTCCCAAATCTTAAGTACATGATCAGAATCATAATAGTGCAGATTAAAGCACCCTGTAAACAAAGAAGTTCTCCCAAGTGACAGAGGCCCCAAGTCTTTGATTTGAACCCAAGTCTTCTGACTCCTCAATCAGGACTCTTCCCAGAGACACAACTCAGCACCTGGTTTTCCTGACACTAACATGACTCTCCAGGAGGGCCAACTGCTGGCTCTGATTGGGAATCAACCAAGGTCTCCTCATCAACCCCAAGGTCCTCAAATACATTCCTGCAGCATCAACAGTACATCAAGTCATGAAAGTTCTAATTCTTGAAACCATGTGGGCCAACTCTCAATGTAGCTGATAAATAACCAAGAATCCAAGGCCCCTGAGGAGCTTCTTCCAAATGCCTCTGAGATAAAGGAGTGCTACTCTTTTACCTCAATTTGCTTAAGCTCTTCCTGGAAGGAATAGTATCCCAGAGAAAAAAGTTCTACTAATTTCTCTGAATTAAAAAAGGATTCTGTGAACTGAAACAAGATTCTTTGAAATATGACTAAGGAATAAAAGAGCAAAAGCAAAAATAGTCAAACGCCTAAAAATAATTAATAGTAAGATAAAAAGGGTAACTTTGTGAGATGATGGATATGTTAACTGGCTTGACCGCATAACCATTTCACTATGTATCTGAAAACATCCTTGCAGGGCATAGTGGTACATGCATGTAATCCCAGAGACTCAGGAGGCTGAGGTAGGAAGATTTCAAGTTCAAAGTCAGCCTCAGCAACTTAGCAAAGCCCTAAACAACTTAGCAAGACTCTGTCTCAAATTAAAAAATAGAAGTAAAAGGGCTAGGGATATGGCTCAGTGGTTAAGCACCCTTGGGTTTAATCCCCAGTATCCAATAAAAAACAACAACAACAAAGTCACCATGTACATCTTAAATATAAATATTTTTTTAAAGGGGGAAAAACAAAACTATTAAGATATGTTAAGGAGTTAGAAATAAAGAAAAACGTTAAATCTATTGTAAAAAAAAAAAAAAAAGGCTGCGATACTAAAAAGTACATCTGCTTTTCCCAATGGACCCTAATCAGACAATTTCAGAGGGCCTCCACCCTATGGGGCAAATAATTTCAGAGAAGCTCTAACCTCCAGTTAAAAATCTCCAAAAACAGAAGTTAAAAAGTAGTCAAACCTTTAAAAAACGGAATTTTAATTTAACCTAAGCAAACCAAAAGTTATATTTACATATTATCAAAAATAAAAGAAAAATAAAGGAACAATACAAAAATGAAAACCCAAACAATCAAAAAGGGATAAGAAATTTCAGTGTTGGCATACCGCAAATAGCCCCTGATCTAGTTATACAAACAGGACTTAGTCCATTCCTGCTCCTTTTAAAACAGTTTAATCAATTTCAATATTTAGAGGGTACTTAAGGGTTACATGAACTACCATCATAAAATCTTAAAAATGAAGCAACCAGTTCAATTATGGACACAATTTGGCATTTAGCTTTAAAGAGGTCAGATATGGACCTGGTATAGGTTCTCTGATACTAAAATAGAGAATTATCACTGGTCAAGAAAATAAATAGGTCTGTAGACAGAGTCTCAATAACTCACTAAGACAAATGCAATGCAACATCCTTCTTATCAGTAATTATGTCAAACAACTATTCCTGTTTTTAGGGATGAAAAAACAGAAGTGGGACACATTCACCCATCCAGTATCCACTGGAACACTTACCGTTCACTACTTAGCACCTATGCTAAAAAACACATTTTGTTGTTGTTGTTGTTGTTGTTTTGAGGAACTACAACCTATTAGGGAAAAAATTTAGCTGAATTAGGGAAGAATTAAAATCATTTGGTTCAAATTAGATTTACATAACAAAAATGAACATCTGCATACCATCTTCACCAGTTTTCCTTAAAATTTTTACTACCTAATTTTAATGTATCTAAATATTTACTGCTACAGCTTTTGGAACATATCCTGAAAAAAATGAAGTCAAAAGGCCTGGGTTGTGGTCCTGGCTATACTACTGTAGGTCTCTGGGCAGGTTACTTTAACCTTTCTTAGTCTCAGTTTCTTTACCTATATAACATGAATAATAATACCTTATTGTAGAATGTTGTGTGAATCAAACTGTAATCAATAATACATATGAAAGACCCTCACAAATGTAAAGCATGTTCAAAACACTGGCTACCATTAGGCAAAATTCTCAACATAATAAGGTTTAAGTTCCTATACACTAGGTTTAAGTTCCTATTCCCTATTGATTTCTCTCTTCTCTCTGTGGTGGCTTCCTCCATATCTCTCTCTCCTTCCACTAAGCATCTAGCGCTAAATACAGCTTCTACCCAATATGGGCCCACTCAACAGGCCTCCTCACAAAAACACCTCACCCACTTTCTCCCTGGCACAAAGCCTGCTTTTAGCTTGCTATACAATTTAATGTGCTGCCTCTCCAAAGATATTTGAACTTTAAAGAAATCAATGCCTTAACACAAAAGAATGACTCTAGGAACTGCAGTTTCAATGACAAGCTGGTAGGAGAGGTATTTGTGGTCCAGGGTCCATCCCTAGGAACTTTATCTACTTTGCCTACATATAAGGTCACCCTGGGTTGGCTTTGGAGGTCTTCATTTGTTTGTGATAAGACAGGGTCTCAGGCACATTATGGTAATAAGAATAGAAATATAATAGAAGTTTAATTTTCACAGAACTATTATCATAAGATGAAGGATGCCATTGGGATTTCCTGACTCATGGTTTTACCTTAAAGTGCAACTCAATCTCTCTCCCTCTGCAAATTGTCTGATTTTGCCCTCTGCAAAATAAGAAGTATCCAAATTTCATGTAAGAACCCTTGGAATACATAAAAAAAAACTGTCAAGTCCCTGACTCCACTATTCTTCTGCAAGTTCACCATTCCCTTCATCTCCTCTAACCTCCCTGCCATGGGTTGGGTTCCTTTACTACTCCATTCACATTCTTTTTATGGGCTGTATTACATGTCTCTCTTAAGGTATGGCTTCCAGAACAGAACATACTACCCAGAGTGCTGTCCACTATGCAGTATGAAGGTTCGCATCTCCAGCAAACCTGTAGAATTCCAGGAAGGAATTTTTCCACACAGGGGAGTGGTTCTTATCTTCCTTTCCTTTCCTGTAAATAATTCAAATACTGGCCTGAATTAATTATATATCAAGTCTTCTGCGCTATAAATAAAACCTTTCTTTCACTGTCCTCAGAGAATCTACAATGTTCACACATTAAAATGTAATAATTATAAAAGCTTCTAGTCTAGGGTTATGATCACAATAACCAAATATTTTGATAACCATGTAATTATATCCAGAGAGCCAGATTTTCCTTCCTTCCTTCCTTCCTTCCTTCCTTCCTTCCTTCCTTCCTTCCTTCCTTCCTCACCCCCCAACCTCTTCCCCCACCCACCCTGCACTGGGGATTGAACCCACAGTCACTTTACCACTCACCTACACCCTCAGGCTCTTTTTTATTTTATTTTTCAACACAGTATTACTAACTTACCCAGGCTGGCCTCAAACTTGTAATCTTTCTGCCTCAGCCCCCTAAATCACTGGGATTATAGGCGTATGCCACTGAGCTTGGCCCATGTTTTATTTCTTAGGAATGCTTCATATGCACTGTTAATTTGGAGGGCTTATGATGTTTCAAGTATAATCTTCTATATTATTCAAGTCCTTAAACTCTTGGTGAGAAATTCAAAGGAATAATCTTCTCATCAAGATATGAACATTTATTTTTTATCTAGATCCTGACCCTACTTCCCTACCACACAAAATTTAACCCAAAAAAAGCCTATGGGCAGATGATTTATTGTTTAAAATGAGGATGTAAGAGCATCTGGAATAAACAACAAAGCTAAAAGTCTTTGTGAAAAGAGCAATAGGACCTCAGGATGAAGTCACAGCAAAATGAACTGTAAGTGCCACCAAGAGGTCAAAAGCATTTTTTAGCAAAGTTTGTAAAGACACCATTGCATTACAATCTAAACTCCAAGCTTCCCAAAACTGTTACTCTGAACACCATGCAATAAAAATTCCATTTTGATCTTGAAACATATAATTTAGGTGACCTGCTGGAAGGTTATAAGCATGGATCAATTCTGAATTGAAGTTAAATGAAGTCAGATGTTAACACACCAGCTCAACTATGAAGTTTCCTATAGAGATCACTACTGTCATCAAGAAATCTGATGGTCAACACAAGTAAATACAGTTCTTCTGGTTCTTAGAGGTTTTTGGAAAGAAATAAAATACAGAGAATGGAAATAAACCCTGCAGAAAATGGAAAGAAACCCTACTGTACTCCAGAAATGAGGTGACCAGCCTTCCAAATAATTTTAGCCCATGATTGGTGATATTAACCTTGAAAGGCATAAAAAGGGTTAGTTTTAATATCAAAAATTTGGGAAGGGATATGAATAATGCAAGTATTTTTTCCCACATAGTAACAATTTCAGACTGGGCATAGTGATGCACACCTGTAATCCCAGCAACTCAGGAGGCTGAGGCAGGAGGATTATAAGCTGAAGGCCACCCTGGGCAATTTAGTGAGACACTGTCTCAAAACAAAAATTGCTCTGGAGGTAGTTCAGTGGTAAAGCGCCTGTCCACCAAGTATGAAGCCGTGGGTTCAGTCTCTGGTGTGGGGTGGGAGGAGGAAATTAGAGAACATTTGTTTTTTTGCAGGACTTCTTTTTTTTTTTTAATTTTTTTTTAGTTGTCAATGGACCTTTATTCTATTTATTTATATATGGTGCTGAGGATCAAACCCAGTGCCTCACACATGCTAGGCAAGTGCTCTATCACTGAGCTACAACCCCAGCCCTTTTTTCAGGTGTTAAACACAGAAACACGAAAGAGAAACATTAAAAATTAAATTCAAGTATTCAATATGTTCATTAGATGGCATATGCACATTTTAAAGTCAAGGATAGCTTCTCCTTGTCTTGGAACTTGTCCAAAACCTACTCTGCCTCCTGCTCTATGTACGCTGAAAATGTGAATTAATTTTATTATCTTAAGTAAAAAGGCATCAAAAGCTAATGTCTGCAGTTCCTAAAATGATTAAATGCATCAAAAAAATTGTATTGTTCAAGTTTAATTTATGAGTTATAAAATGGTTCTTTTAGCATACTAATAAGCTAGGACTGCATTTCTCTCTTGCAGGGGGAATTCTGCAGATCCACAAATTCTAAAATAATTTCTTTTGCTTCTTTTTGTTAAAAGAAGCCTTTGTGATACTCTGTATCATCCTCTACTAAAATAAAGGTAACCTAAATAAAAGTAGCATATTATCTTTTCCCAAGTGTCATTTATTTATTTGAGTAGAAACTGAAAGAGGTGAGCTCCAAATCAAAATCATTTTGAAAAGCTAAATCCGGACCACAGAAATTGTTTTTCCAAAGTCAGGAGAAATCAAAAGAAACAAAAAAAGAGTCTATGTTGCCAGTGATATATAACTCTACCTTGAGTATTAAGTAGCACTTTCTCCTTTCCAAGACAATTAAAACACAAAGAATTCCTTCCTTTACTTACGTTCAGTCTTCTGGGTGGAGGCGGCTCAGAAGGATTGCAGAGTACATTTGAACAGGGTGGGCACTTGGTTTCATCTATCATCATGAAGGTATCATAGACACCATCCCCCAATCTAGTTGAAAGGATTATAGATAAAATCTGTTAATAAGGAAGAATATAAATTTGCATTTCTGAAACATCCCGTATCTTAATTGCTTCATACCTGCTACAAAGAACAATTAATAGAAATAACTGTCTATACTGCATTTTGGCACTGAATGTAAAAAACTGGGGCATTTGGCAAACGATCACAAATTTTCTTTTCCTTTTTATTTTTTTAAAGAAAGGACAGCATTTCTAGATTTATATTTTAAAATGGTCAAAACTAGGCTTACCTGTTCTGAATACTGTTTAAAAAAAAAAAACAACTATCAATTAACTTACTACTTGAAAATGAAGACTAGTTTGAATAGGAAGCCTAAAAATCAGAAAGTGTGACAGAGGTGATTGTTTTTTCAGTCTGAGACACGGATTCTAATGCCTCTAACACTGGCTGGGCTGCCTTCTCCTCTGAGCCTGTTTTCCACATGTTGATGGAAAGAATAGTTCCAGTTTACACTATGGGGTCTTACTGTCAAGAAATAAAAGGCCTTTTAAAGCTGTGTTCTCTTTACTTGTTTACTCACATACTAACATTTACCCAACTAGTAGAAAAATACAGTGGAAGTTACAGCTGACACCAAAGGGGTACTTTAAATGACAAAATGTACTGAATTTTGGCTCTGTTCCCACTTCATTTTCTGGTAGATAGGGGAGGCAAAATGCTAAATGATTAAGGATCATTTCTCTGTTCTTTAGTACTGTGGCTCCCCTACTGCAAGGGAACACAAAAGACAGAGAGGATTTATTTAATCCACAAGATGGCCCTGAATAATGTATTTCATCTGCCACCAAGAACATGGATTTTCCAGTTAAACACATCAGCATTTCACTGATCATTTTATATGATATACCATGAATACAGCAACTCTGCTGCAGGGGGATTTTTTTTTAATGTCTTTAAAATCCTGGAATATTTCAGTCACCCATAAAAACTGTTTTATAAAATTAATTCTAATTTGATTGCTGTATTAAAGGAATAAATACAAAGGGTAAAAGAAAAACAGTGCAAGTGTTTTCGAAATGTTCTTTTTAAAAAACATGCTCATTCTTGATAGAATTATTTCTATCTTTAACAGAGAAATGCTTCACTGGCAAAACCAAATAGTCTGGATGCGACCAACCTTTTGCCATAGCATGATAAGACAAACAGGGAAAGGTATCCACGTTTACTGAGAAAAAGACACTGAACACTTGCAAGATTTCCTACAAACAGAGGAAATTAACCACAAGAAGGCTCCATGCAAATAGAGCGGAGGGTGTGTGTGGGGGGGGGCGCTTTTCTACACTTCGGCGTAAAATACAATGCAAGGTGGGGAATCTCAAAATAGGATTCGGCAAAAGCCTTACAATGCACAGCCGGTTACCTCCAAATCCGAAGCTAGACCGCACCCCTCAAGGCAAAACCCCAAGAGTTCAGCCCTGGTTTATCTGCTCTGAGCAACAGGACTCCTTTCAAAGGTATTGCACCCAGACTCCCCAGGTTTGCTTTTAAAAAAAGAAAAGAAAACCCACGAAAAGTCCCGGTTTCTGGAGTCCCTTACCATACCCCCGATCTAGGGTTTCAGAGACAACCCAGGGGTCGTAATTCTTCCTCTAACTCCGCTCCAGCCCCCTCCCCCACTCACGGTGGGCCGGGGAGGGGAGGGGGGACGCTGATGGAAAGGAAGGGAGGGGGCCGGTCCCGGGAGGGAATCGGACCCGTTCCCCCGTCCCTCCTGCTGGGGGCTCGCTAGACCACCAACCCAGACCCTCCCCGCCCCCCGGCCTCACCGACCAGCGCCAAGCGCTCACTCTGGCGCCCCTAGCCCGTTACCCCACCGCGCCGTTACCTTCGCTGCTGGGGAGGGAGCCCGGCCCCGGGCGGCCCCGCATCCTTCCGCCCCGGCCCGCGAGCTGTGCCTCCCATCTTTGGCTCGGGACCCCCCCACGGGGGGAGGGGCGGCGGTTGGCGGACCCGACGGGCCGCGTCCACCTGAGCTGTGACGGCTGCCTCCCAGGCGCGACGCTTCCCCGGGGACTGTCTGCCAGACACTGCAGCTCCGCGCGCCTTCGCTCGCGACTGGCCAGGGCCGGGAGGAGGGAGACGGAGTGCAAGGGTGGGAGGGGGAGCGGTGGAGTCGCCTAGCAACCGAGGCACGCCCCGGGAAACGCCTCTGCGCAACTACGCGCTGACGCACGGAGGCGGGACGCTTCTCGGTGTCCTTAGCGCTGTCGCTGGTGATTAGAGGCGAGGAGCACACATCCTGAGCTGCCGCCTAGGTCTGCAGCGAGCTAGGCGGGGACACGCGGCTGGGGGTGGGAGAAGAATGGCCCGGGCGGAAGATTTGTGAAACCCCGGATATCTGTCCCGAAGTGCGACCAGCCTTCACGGTCTACAATTAAGTAGCACGTGGCAGTCTGGAGTGCTAAAACGTCCTGTTTGAATATATCTGAATTTAAAATGACTGTGTATTGTTTAGACTTTCCCACTGCTGGAGTGACTCTCCGGAGGGAGATGGAGACATAAAAAGGCAATAATGAGGACCTTTTATGTGCAGTACTTGCATTTACGAACATTATCTTATTTAATCTCAGTAACCATGCCAAGTATATCGCTCTTTTAAAGATTTAACTGGGATCCAGAATTGAAGCTCGGGTTTGTCTAACTCCCCTGCAAGAGCACGTCACGGATGGTGGAGCTCAAAGAGCCATTTTACAGATGAGGAAACTTAAGACCAGAGAAATCGTGCTTCCCCATCCAGTGGCGAACCCTGAATTAAAGTTTCAAACTCCCAGTCTTCCTCCTGCACAAGACTTCTGGAAAGGCGCTTCCTTTTCCTTAGAATGTGTGTGAAGGAGTCCTCCCCCGCCCCCCTTCTGAAAACTTAACACTCCTCAATAATGCCGATGTTAAGCGGACTTCGACAGTTGAAATGAAAGTGAGAACGAAGGAGGTTAAACCACAGAACTGTGTTTTCTTGAGCTTCACGCCCAATCAGATTTTTCTAAACCTGCAAGGCACCAGGCCAATGTAACTCGCCAGAAGAAATCCAAATGTTCTCAAAATGCCCGACGCTGGCGCCACCTAGTGGTACTTTAGGACTCATTGTTTCAAGTTAGCCCAGCACAGTCCCAAAAACATTAAAATATCCATCCAAGTCTCCTTTCATGTCACTAAAAACATACATATTCCCTGTTCTCATGTCTGCCAGTGAAAATTCCCCTACAGATCCAAAGTCTCTTCTAAGTTAAGAATATGTGCGTTTGGGGACTTGTATTTTTTCTGATCAGTGTTCCTTTGGCCTATGATATAAACATAAATAAAAAGTTTTCTTCCATGATACTCTTTTAAAATTCTCTAATTTTATAAATTAGCTTTCTTTTCCTCTCCCCTCCCCCACCACTACACCCAGAGCAATCTTGCTTTCATAGGAGTTTGACTTTAGGCTCTCTGAAGCTTTTGTTTAAAATGAGTTCCATGGCAACAAAAAATTTGGACTAGCTTTGTTCTGGAAGTCCCCTCCAGCCCCAAGACTGAAAATTTCTGTTAAATAATCCCTGCTGTGGATACCTCAGACCACTTTCCTACCCTAAAGAGTTGAAAGGGACTTGCCTCCACAAGTTTTCTTACCTCATTCTGAATCACTGCTCTTGAGAGGGTTGCAGCTCCAGTCTGTGTTTAAGACACATCTTCCAGAGCCAAGCAGAAGCGTCCCTGCTCCCCTTCTGGCTCCTAAGGTGGGAAATACAGAGATCTCCTTTGTCTTTAGTCTATGTTCCCATGGTCAAGGGAGGGAGTGCTCCTTGAGGGTTCAGGAACTTCATGAATTTCTGACCTTAGTGACCCAAGTACTTACCAATGTTTCTTCAAAGGGCCCTGTTTCGTAACAGCACAGCTGAGTTAAAGTCTAATAAGAAACTAGCAGGAGTCTCCACACCCCCGCTGAGCTGCTATCTTGTGCACTCCAACTCTTGAGCAGCTTCTGCATAATACTTGCCCTTTCTTTCCCCCGAAAAGATCCTTTCCAGTGCAGTTCAAAAATCACCATTATCTTTCTCCACACAGCTAAAGCCAGACTTATCTATCTTGGATTAGCCAAAAGTCACATAAGATGCCTATGCATCCTTCAAAGCCAGTTCTAATACATCTATAAAACAAGGAACCTATAATTAAAAAAAAAAGGGGGGGGGTATTCTTCCAGAATTTTCAAAAAATAATGGAAGGAGCTCAGGGGGTAGTTCGGTGGTAGAGCACCTGCCTAGCATGCTCAAGGCCCTGGGTTAGATTCCAAGCACCATAAAAACAACCAAATAAGAAAGCAACAACAAAAACTAGAATACTCAGAACGTGATCACAGCAGTTACAAATGAACAGATTAAGAAAATATCCTTGGGGTCACATTCACCTGGAATTTTATGATGAAATAACTGTTGGTATAAATGAGTTAAGTTTGAAATCTTTTCATTGCATGAATTTCTTTAGAACAAAATATGCCATCATGCATACCATGATATATGCATCACAAAATCAGAACACATGTTTTAAAAAAGCCATTCAGTGTGAACCTATGAAACCCACTCTTCTAGTATTCATGCTTTTATGTACTGAGTTCTGTGTCTCCTAAGCCCTGATGGCTGTCCCAAGTAATCCGAAATCCCAGAAACACTTTTCTTTCCCCCAGAGTTCTGCCACCTCTTTTCACTTGCTTTCCCTGAGTCACCATAACCAGTGCCATCTCCAGCCCCTGAGGTGTCATATGAAACTAAACATCTGAAATTGTACAGCCTAACCAGGACTCTTTCTGGTCATTACCCTTTGTAAGTATTTATTATGTTCTAAGCACCCTCTGAATAGCTTTAATGTAATTTGCTCATTTAAAACTTGCAGTAGTCCTGGGAGATAGGACTTTTTACCTTGAGAAAAGAGTGTCAGAGATTAATAACTTGCCAAGTCCCCCAGCTTGATTTCAATATCCATACCTTTGACTGCCTGTGTATTCCCTGTATTCCCTGAGCCTGGCAGGATACTCCAGACTAGACCACAGACACTTTGAATTCTATGGCATACAACTTCTCCTAATTTAAGTCCCTGAAATAATAATAGTCCCTGAAAGGTGTCCATGCTCTAGCTCCCAAAATCTGTGACATATCAATTTATCTGATGAAAAAGAAAAAAAAGGACTTTGTAAATATAATTAAGTTAAGGATCTTGAGTTGGGGAGATTTTTCTGAGATTATTCACGTGGGAACAACATAACTGCAAAGGTCTGTATAAAATGGAAAAGGATCAGAGAAGGAAATGTGATGATGGAAGCAGAGGCTTGCAGAGAGAGACTTACAGATGCTGCTGTTGCTGGAGTGGGGTGCATGAGACAAGGAATGAGGGTGGCCTCAAGAAGCTGGAAAAGCTCAGCCATAAAGAAGAATGAAATGATGGCATTTGCCAGTAAATGGATGGAACCCGAGACTCTCATACTAAGTGAAATAGGCCAATCTCCCAAAACCAAAGGCTGAATGTTCTCACTGATATGCAGATGCTAACACAATAAGGTGTAGGGGAGAGAACAGAAGTACTATGGATTAAACAAAGGGGACTGAAGGAAAGGGAGAAGAGATGACAGTAGGAAAGACAGTAGAATGCTTTGGGCATAACTTTCCTATGTTCATGTATGAATACATGACCAGTGTAACTCCATATCATGTACAACCATGAGAATGGGAAATTATACTCCATGTATGTATAATATGTCAAAATATATTCTACTGTCATGTATAACTAAAAAGAACAAATAAAAAAATTTAAAGAAAGAAGCTGGCAAAGGCAATGTAACATAAGGTCCCTCTTCACCTGTTACGTCCAGCCTATGTTGTATAATCTGTGTCTTTCTAGCTTTGAGATTGCTCACAGGATCTGAAAATATAGTGAGTAACAATTAAAAATGAAATATTTCTCTTAGGGTTAGGTAGCATGTGAAATCTTGGCTTTGAAGTTGTTGAAATTTTGACTCAGCCCCAGGGCTATGCGTCTAGCTGCTGCCAGTCCCCTGCCTGGTTGTCCCTCTCTAGGACCTTCATAGGAGGCCCACATCGAACTATGCAGCTTCCATCCGGCTCACTCATCTCCTGTACTTTTCCACCTACTTCTCCCAACTGTAGACATCCAGCTCCTGGAACTGTGAGTCATCCATGGAGGCAGGTTTCCCTCACACATGGAATTGTCCCAGAGACCAGCAGGTTCTGGAAATCTCCACCGACAGGTTTCTGCCACAGGTTGTAAGGTATGTCTTTACCTTAGAAAGATCTTCCAGACTTATCATGGGCAAGGAAATAGCTGTAACTTTCTGAGAGGTGGAAGGTTTTACTTCTGAGAGTTCTGGGAAACTTCTTCTGCCCAATCATCAGTATCTGAGGGCCCCCACAGGCCTCACCTGGGATCATTCAGATCAACAGACTTTAGGGGTGCAAGTTTAAGTGGGAGAGATAATAAGAAAGAGGACTTTTTAAAAAGACTTTTAAAGAGGTTTTAAGAATGTCTAGTCCAGGCAGTCCCAAGAAGAGAGAAAGGACAGACAGGTATCACAAAGAAAGTCTTCACACTGGAGACAGCTCAGAGCTCTGGAGCATGGGAGGCAATCATCTGGAAAGTGGGCAAGCTATCCTCAGACTGGGTCCCCTGGTCCTAACTGGCTGCCATTCCAGATAGAAAAAACAGGCAGCAAAGCAGGGCTTAGAAGAACTCTACCTTCTTCAAATCTGCTCTTGTCTTTTTCTTTTGCAAGAATACACCCCTGGAGACCTCACCTCCTTTACCCCCTTCTGTTTTGGGTACTGGGGTTGAACCCAGGTGTGCTTTACCACTAAGCTACAGCCCCCCTCCTTTTATTTTATTTTGAGACAGGAACTTGATGAGTTGCCCAGGCTGGCCTTGAACTTTCCATTCTCTTGTCTCAGTCTCTGGAGTAACTGGGTTCAAAGGCATGTCCCACCGCACCCAGATCACTGTTCCTCTTTTATATGGTGAGATCATTGAGGCTTTCCATTCATAAAAATCCACAGATTCACTGAGTTCCTAGCAAGGAACTCAGAGCCCCTTCCTTTCTCATCTCTGTCCAACTTTGCACGCATCAAACATCTAAGTTTTTAATATTCACAGTGTAAACAAAAGCAGACAGTGTAGGACAATTCCCCGAAAGAGCAACTGGACTGCAGAGGGCTGTGGGGTCCATCACAGAGACATGGACAAATTGGTGATTTCTGGATACAGAAATGCTTGAGTCCCGGTATTCATTGTCCACTGTTGTGTAACAAATCACCCCTGAACCTAGAAAACCTGTTAAGCACACTTAGTGTGTCTGCAAAGGTGTTTCCAGAGACAATCTGCATGTGAATTGGTGAACTGAGGGGGTGGGACCTGACCTGAATGTGGGTGGCACTATCCAATAAGCTGAGGGCCTGCAAGGGAAAAAAGAAGAAGGAGGGAAGGAAACTCAGTCACTCACAGCCTCAAGTGCATTTTTTGCTCTTGCCCTTGCCAAAGAACATCAGACTGTAGATTCTTTAGCCTTTGAATGTGGACTCACACCAAGACTCCAGGGGTCTTTCAGAGACTCAGATTGGGAATGAGGATGCATCCTGGGTCCATCTTGTTCTAAGGCACACAGCTTTTTGAACTGAGCAGTTTTTGTGGACAGCCATTGATGGGACTATTAGCCTCTGAAGGGGTAAGTCGGTCAATAAATCCCCTCATATAATTATACCTACATTCCTTAGTTCTGTTTCACTAGAGAACACTGACTAATACAATTTATTTCTTCATGGTTTCTGTGAGTTAGGAATTCAACAGGACTTAGTGGAAATTGCTTCCTGCTGGGGAAGGCCTCAGTTGGAAGACTTGAAAACCTGGAGCATGGGGCGATTTGGTGAGGGCTGGAGGCAGTGCTTCCATGGTGGCTCAGTCATGTGGCTGACAAGTTAGTGTCAACAGTTCCTCCCACAAGGACATCCTCTCAGGAGTTCCTAGGTGTCCTTTCAACATGGCAGCTGGTTTCTATCAGAGCAAGAAATCTAGGAGACCAGGGGAGCTCCAGTGTCTTTTATAATCCAGCCTTGGGAGCACTTTGGTCATATGCTATTGGTCACAGAAGTCAGTTCTGATCCCATATGACAGGACATTACATAGGCAATCAAGACATTAAGAGATTTTTTGGGAGTCTAGCTACCGCATTCTACGCTTTTGCTTGATTCATTTCTCCCTACATGCAACATATTAACTCCCTCTCCAGGTCCCCCAATGTCTCACTCCTTTGAACTAATCAATTTAAAGCCTAGGATCTCATCATCTAAATCAGGTCCAGGTATGGCTGATACTCCTCAGATCCTCAGGCGTAGTTCCATGAGGACACCTGCTTGAGGACAGTCCTTGATTTGAAAGGATGAATTATCTACTCCAAATCCAACGTACATTATTAGAACAAGCATAGTGTAACCCCTGTAGACACTCCCAAAGCAGGAGGAAACAGAATACACACAGTTGTCATTGATCATAGCTGATATGAAATCCATCAGGACTAGTTCCTTGAGGTAAAGGCTCAGCCCCCTGGACTCTTGTTCTTTCCTCTGAGTCATGCATGCTAGGCAGGTGCTCTACCACTGAGCCACACCCTCAGCCCCTATATTTTCTTTTTTATGAAAGATAGCTAGTGTTTGTAGGTGAATAGTTTTCTCGGATTGCTTTTTTTCTGTAGATGTTTGGAGACCCAAAATCCTCCTTTTATTTTTTACTATCTTTGAACCTTTCAGTTCAAGCTGGTGATATGTCAAAAATGCATAGGTGGTGGTGCGTGCCTGTAATCCCAGTGACTCAGGAGGCTGAGGCAGGAGGATTGCAAGTTTGAGGCCAGCCTCAGCAATTTAGCAAGGCCCTAAGCAACTTAGCAAGATTCTGTCTCAAAATAAAAAATCAAAAGGGCTGGGGATGTGGCTGATTGGTTAAGCACATCTGGGTTCAGTCCCTAATACCCACCCCCAAATATAATTCTCTTAAAAGCTTTGTGGTTCTCCTATGAATCTTACTTTATTATTTTTTTTCCTATTAGACCTAGCCATGCATACAAATCTGTTCAAGATAAGCCTTTCTCTACATTGGACTTCTGTTGAGACTGATAGGGGCAATACCCTTAAGATTCTTAGTGTTGCCCAAAGCCTGGGCCTTGTCCCCAATGCCAATCCAATAACAGGGACACAGTTTTGAGAAAAAAGACAAAGTTTTATTGCTTTGCTAGCAAAGGAGAAACCAGAGGACCCCTGTCTCAAAGACTGATTCTGCCCATCAGCAGGAACAGGGGGCTTTTAAAGAGGTGATTCAAAGGCTACATTCCACGTGTTCTCTTTTGGAGTTGTAATTTGCTTGTTAATTTGGGAGATAGTCATTTCTGAGATTTTCTGGTACAGGCCCCAAAGTCTGGACTACTTCGTTCCTATGGTAGGCGTGCATTCAAGGACAGATAACTCTGCCTAAAATGGAGAAGAAAGGTAATACTGTTCCCCTGAAATTAGGGAGAGTGAGAGATTAGAGAGGAGCAAGGAGAAAGGAAGAGAAAGAAACATACCCATTTTAAAAATAAGTTGCGGTGGCAGGGCAGCAAGGGCTATATTCAAAGCATAAAGTGGACCAATGTTACATTAGGAGCCCTGGTGTTTACTGGAGACTCTCTCTGGGACATGCCCTTAAAATACTTAGAGGGTTTTTCACTTGAGTGAATGATCCTTTAAGGCATTCACCTTAAATCTTTTTGTGATGTTTTCACAATCCTATCTTTTATTTTATTTTTTAATTTTATTCATTTTAAATTTTATTTTATTTTATTTATTTATTTATTTTTTTGCAGTACTGGGGATTGAACCCAGGGCCTTGTGCTTGCAAGGCAAGCACTCTACCAACTGAGCTAAATCCCCAGCCCTTAATTTTCTTTTTAAAGATTTAACTTAAATATAATAAAATTCATCTTTTTTGTCAGTGCTGGGAATCACTCATGCTAGGCAAGCACCCTCCCACTGAGCTCCACCCTCAACTCTCACATTCACTGTCTTTAGTTCACAATTCTGCTGTTTTAACAAATTCATGCAGTTGTGTAACTACCACCATCAATAAACAGAGAAGTTCATCACCCCCAAATCAATCTCTCTCTCTCTCTTTCTCTGGCATGTATATGTCACACATTTCTGGCAACGAACAATATTTTTTTCTGTTCCTGTAGTTTTGTCTTTTCCACAGTGTTCCATCATACGTAGCCTTTGAGACTGGCTTCTTCCATTTAGGATGATATATATAGGAATCATCTCTATCAGCGTATCAGTAGTTTTTTCTTTCTATTAATGAATAGTGTTCTACATTTTGGATGTACCAGTTTGTTTTCTAGTTCCTCAAGGGTTCACTTGATGCTTTAACTATATCCCTGAAACCTACATGTTTTTTCTTTTTCCCAACTTCTTTTCCCTGACCTTCTCCCTGATCTTCTTTTCCCTAAACCTTCTTCTCCCTAATTTTCTTTTCCCTCATCTTCTCCTCCCTGATCTTCTTTTCCCTCACCTTCTCCTTCCCAATCTCTCCCCTCTGGGACATGCCAGAGATTTTATATAATCTCTCTTCTCTTATTTTCTCTGAATCACCTCTTTTTTTAAAAAAAAAAAAAAACCTGTTCCCCATGATGGGCAAAGTCACAGTCTTTGGGACAAGGAGTCCCCTGTGTTTCTCCTTTGCAAGCAAAGCAGTACATCTTCCTTTTTCTTTTTCTTAAAATCATGTCCTTGTTATTGGATTGGCATCGGGGACAGGGACCGAGCTTTGGCAGCAAGGTGGGGGATGTTGGAGTCATTTCCAGGTTTTAGCAATTACAATTTTAAGAAAGTCTCTGTATCATTTGTGTCCAGATCTGTATGAAAAAAAAATTTTAGTTGACTAGATGAATTATTAAGAGTGGAAATTCTAGGTCATAGAGTAATACTACCAAATCCAGGTTCAGAAGCTCATCTCACAGAAGAACCAAGGTCCAACAGAGGCGTGTTCAAAGGCTTTATTCTATGGCCAAAGAATGGAGAAGAGGGAAACTTGCTCATAAATAAGCCTCTCAACCCCACAGGCTGAGAGTTTACAGATATAGGAATATATTCAGGAATATGGCTAGTGGGAGATTAATCATGCACTGCCCAGCCACATGACCTCCAAAGTTAGTGATTTCAAATTAAGTAAGAGCAACTGCTGCTACAGGGTTTATTTAGGTTTTTCCTTGGTAACAATAAATACTGACTGACTTTATGGCCAACTGCTACACTGTTTTGCAAAGTGTATATACTATTTTCATCCCCACCAGCGAGGAATAAGAATTGCAGTTGCTCCTCATCCTTGTCAGAACTTAGTATTATGGGTTTTTGTTTTGGTCATTGTAATCAACGTGTAGTCGTATCTCATGGTGGTTTTAATTTGCATTTCCCAAACCGGGCGTGGTGGTGCACGCCTGTAATCCCAGCACTTGGGAGGCTGAGGCAGGAGAATCGCGAGTTCAAAGCCAGCCTCAGCAAGGTCAAGGCGCTAAGCAACTCAGTGAGACCCTGTCTCTAAATAAAATACAAAATAGGGCTGGGGATGTGGCTCATTGGCCCAGTGCCCCTGAGTTCAATCCTCGGTTCAAAAAAAAAAAAAATTTTGCATTTCCCTAATGACTAATGATGTTGAGAATATTTCCATGTGCCTATTGTCCATTCATATTGTTTTCTTGGTGAGGGGCTTATTCAAATCTTTTGTTCAATGTATATTGGGTTATTCATTTCCTTAATACTTTAGTTTTGAGAGTTCTTTATATATTATGGATACAAATCCCTTGGCCTTTGGCTTATCTTTTCATTTTCTTAATTTTTCCAAAAGATTTCTTTCTTTTAATTGACAGATAAAATGGCACATATTTATTGTATGTAACTTTAAAAAAAATGTACACATTGTGGAATGGCTAAATTGAACTAATTAGCACATGCCTTTCTTCACATACTTATCTCTTTTTGATGAGAACACTTAATATCTACTGTCAGCAATTTTCAAGATCTTAACATGTTTCTAAAGAGCAGAATTTTTTAATTTTGATGAGGTTCAAATTACCATTATTTATTTTTATGAATCATGTTTATTGTGTCCTTTCTAAGAAGTCTTTGCTTAATATAGGGTCACAAAGATTTCTCATTATTTTTAGAAGTTTTCTGCATTGTATTTTTCAATTAGATCTATGATCTGTTTTAAGTTCACATTTGAATAGGGCATGAGGTAGGAACCAAAATATATTGCTTTTCATAGTATAATCAGTGAGCCTGTATTGACATATGATTATCACCAAAAGTCCATAATTTATACTAGGACTCGTCATATGTGGTATATCTTTAGGTTTGCAAAAATGTGAAATGACATATACCCACCATTATAGTAACATACAGAATAGTTTCACTGCCCTAAAGATCCTCTCTGCTCTGCCTGTTCATCCTTCCCTCTCCACTATCTCCTGGCAACCATTCTTTTTATTATCTCTGTAGTTTTGCCTTTTCCAAAATGTCATATAGTTGAAATCATCACTTATATATGACAGGTATGATACCTTCCAGATTGGCTTCTTTCATCCATGTCTTTTCATGACTTTGGAGCTTGTTTCTTTATAGTGCTGAATGATATTCCATTGTTGGATGGATCACAGGTTACTCATTCATTTACCTACTGAAAGGTGTCTTGGTTGCTTTCAAGGTTTGTCAATTCTGTATCATACACCCTAAACGTGACCAAGTGGGTTTTCAAGGAAGAGGATACTTGGCAGTGTTCTCTACTGGGTTCCTCTGACTTAAGTCTTGTGGCTGGGGTACTTCAGAATGAAGGTCTGGTGTGTCAAAGGTTTAGTAGGTGGTGGGCAGTCTCTGCAGGAGGCCTACCTTTGGACAGCTCAGGTGGAATTCTCCTTTATGCAACTGTCAATGAATCAAGCAAACAGGATTTTTTAATTGGTGAATGGACACACAACTCTGAAGTTTTAATATGCAAAGTTTAACTTGGTAGGGGCCAGTACCCCAGGTGTTTAAATCCTTGCCTCCAGGTAACAGTTGTTACTGAAGGGAAACCTAATCTCTCTGCCCAGCCTGCTTGACTGCTTGGGGCAAACCTAGGTCAAGAGTGTATTCTTTGTTATTATCATTATCACCTTATGTTAGTTAAAAATTAGAGAGGAAGGCTAGTGGTTTAGCTCATTGGTAGAGTGCTTGCCTCGCTTGCACAAGATCCTAGGTTTGATCCCCAGAACCCAAAAAATAAAAATAAAAATCAGCTGGGCACCGTGGCTCATATTTATAATCCCACTACTACAGAGGTTGAAGTAGGAGACACACAAGTTCAAGACCATCTTCAGCGAATTAGGGAGGCCCTGTCTCAAAAAATAAAAAGGACTGGGGCTGTAGTTCAGAGGTAAAGAGAAAGCCACCCTGAGGTTAATCCCTAGTACAAAAAACAAAAAACAAAAAACAAACAAACAAACAAAAAAAAAAGAGAAGAGAGAGAGAGAGAGAGAAGAGAAAGAAAGAAAACAAAACAAAACAAAAATCAGGGATGAGAATATCCTAGGTGAGACCTCTAGTTTACAATACAACATAAAAATCTTATTAAGTAAAAGCCTTTAAGAGAAGTATTCAAAAGGACTGCAAATTTAATTCATTTAATTGTGCAGAATTGAACCAAACTGGAATGGGGGCTTGCAGATTTTCTATTCAACGCAGTACCTAATTTTAACGGGGCAGAAGGACCTGAACTACAGCCCTTTCGGTGAGGTAGGGCCCCCACAGACCCGCAGGCCCAGAGCAATCGGGGCTGTGGGGCGACCGACGAAGGATAGTATGTTCCCGGGCTCCTCCCTGGCCCTGCTTCCGTTCCTGGCCTCGCCACTAGGGGCGGCCGTGGCCTCCGCAGTGACAACGGCCGCAAAGCTGCGCGACCCGGGTTTCCAGACGGGCCCTTTTCGCGGCCGGGCCCCCAGCATGGCTGCCCCCAGGGCCTCGGCCCGGGAAGGCTCCGCGGTCTCACTCTCCTGACACTCTCTGGTTTCTGTGTTCTTCTAGTCTTTCCCCGGCTACCCCAGCAGACATGTTCGCCAAGGCCTTTCGGGTCAAGTCCAACACGGCCATCAAGGGGTCGGACAGGTGAGGGAGCAAAAGGGCTTCAGCCCACGAGGCCCCAGACATCTCGGCCCGGCCGGCTCTTAGCCCTCCCTGGGCCCGGTCAGGGGCAGGGGCAGAGGCCGAGGGGAAAAAGGGAAAGGTTAGATACATTTTGAGGATGAGAATGAAAAGGGGCCTGATTTATCTCCCAGGCTTTCTTTTGCCTATTTTGGTGAGATTAAAATAAATATAATTCAATCAGCGTTACTGACTGCAGACTGTAAGGTGTTATGGCGGGTGTAAAAGTGAAGACTGCCCCTTGGGCAAGATGAGATGGGGGACTGAGAACTGAAACTACAGGAGAAAAAGTGGGGATTACTCTGCAGGAGAAACAGCTGGAAGGTGAGGTGGGAGGTAAGGCACATTTGGTAAGAATTGTCTATTCAGACCGTGTCGCAAATAGTTATTGTATAGGGAATTTGGGAACCAGTGTTCCAGTGTTCTGTAGGTGTTCGTGGTGGCCTAGTATAGCTATTTAATCATAACATGACAGATTTATCAAACATGAAAAGGGACTGGGGCTGAGGGTCGAGGCATGAAATCAGGAGGGCTGGGCTGGGTTTCCTATGTCAAATGCCTTTGGTTGTTCACTGGGCCTCTGTTTTCTTACCTGTAAAATGGAACATGTGAAAATTGATGAGACACTGGATGAGAAAGAGAATAGGATTTTAGAAGAGTGTATGAGAACAGGGCATCATAAACCAGGCAGTTTTTCATTTGCCTGTATGATTTTATAGTGAGTCTTTCTGAATTCTCCATATTTATTAAAGTCCATCAAGGTAGGTAGCATTTATGGTGCTGGTGTGCTTTCTGCAGGAGAAAACTTCGGGCTGATGTGACATCTGCCTTCCCCTCCCTTGGAACTGATCAGGTTTCTGTGTTAATACCTGGAAAGGAGGAGCTCAACATTGTGAAGCTGTATGCTCACAAAGGGGATGCAGTGACTGTTTATATGAGTGGTGGTAACCCCATCCTATTTGAACTGGAGAAAAATCTATATCCAACAGGTATGGCAACAGCATGGCCATTATACAATCCCTTGCCTAACACCTGCTTCTCTGTCTCTTCCATTAACCGGCCTCCCATCAATCAAACAAGCACAAGCACAGAATCTCTCAATACCATTCCTAAAGATCTTTGAAGACCTATTGTTCCTAGAATTGGGTCTTATAAGATCAGAAACTGCTATAAAGAGTAGTGGTGGGGATGAGGGGAGATCTAACACAGAAAGCGGAGCTGTTACAAAGGGAAATTCTGCAGTAAAGGAACAATGACGAGTTTAAGTGGGTTAACAAGAGCTAGAGCAGTGTTCTTGCAATGGGTAGGATTCCAGGGCATGTAAAAAATATTCTTTAAGCTATCTGTAACAGGATTTTCTTTCTTTCTTTTTACTTTTTATTTTTTTGGTACTGGGGATTGAACTCAGGGGCAGTTTACCTCTGAGGGACATCCCCAACCCCCGCCCCTTTTTTTTTGGGTGCTGGGGATTGAACTCAGGGCCTTATGCTTGTGAGGCAAGCACTCTCCTAACTGAACTATATCCCCAGCCCTCCCCAACCCTTTTTATTTTTTATTTTGAGACAGTTTTGCTAAGTTGTTCAAGTCTTCATTAAGTTGCCAAGATTGACATGGAACTTGCAGTCCTTCTGTCTCAACCTCTTGAGTTGCTGAGATTACAGGCGTGTACCATGCTCAGTATAATAAGACTTTCTTAAGATACTGAAGAGAAATACTGTGGTAGAAAAGAAACTGGATTAATTAAGTTATATTCCCAGCTATCTTAGTGGTGTGCTTCAGTTGGGATGTCTTATAGGGATTCTTTGCTTTCTGTCTTTGTCACCATTATCAGGGACTGATTTCCCCTTTTTCCATAGCTGCTGATACCTACTTTGTTGCCTGGGGATTTTCTTCCAATAAGATTGACTGCAGCAGTGCAATGTAGTCTGCTTAGGCCACTCCTACCCCTACCCCTGCTTCTCTGCTAATCACTATGGAAATGGAATAAATGTAAAAATAATAAACATGTTTTTGGGTCACTTACTTCTTAGGTCATAAATGGCAACCTCATTGGTTTTCTGCTTCTATTTTAATTCACTGTGACCATTTTCTGCTGCTGCAACCCAGAGGGAACAATAGGTGACTTAAGGTCTCAAGTGATACTCAGTTCCTTAGGTCTCTGCTTTCCTCAAGAATGAAAGCTCTTTTGGCACTCCCACATGACCTTTTTCTCTAGCTTTGAGTTGAGTTTCCTTCTGTATTCTAATTAATGTGACTTTGTCAGTTCCCTATCAGATTGACCTTTTGATAGTAAGTGCCTTCTGGGTTGTTTTTTTTTTTCTTTTTTTTTTTGTACAGTGTACACACTGTGGTCCTATCCTGATCTTCTACCAACCTTTACAACATGGCCTCTGGTACTTGAAAAACTGGTCGGGGGAGCAGGTAAGATGATTTTCCTATATTTTGGCATATTGCCTGAAACTACTTAATAAGGTCTACTAACTTAATAAGTTTACCCATTTCCTGTGTTCAGATGGTTGAAAATAGAATTTTTCCCCTGTGTGTGTGTTACACCCCTCAGTGGATTGGTTCCATGAGTTCTCTGGGCCTATCCAGCTTTGTTGTAAGCCTTATATAAGTGACACTAAGATCCACCATGAACTGGAATATATGGCAGTTCATGGTGTACTTAATGTGCGGGTTTGGCCACGTCCAGCATGGATGAGGGAAGGCATAACTGTCGGAGGATGGCACTGGCTATAAATCGATTACTTATAAACTTATCAATTCAATAAACACAAGAGCCAATACTCTTTTCAAATGGAAGTGGGTATGGTGGATCGGGCCATCCCACATCTAGCCTCCAACAAGATGGAGGACCCTACTTCACCTTTATTTATAGTTGTATAGATAAAGGGGCCCAGACTGGGAGGGACTTCTTCTGTGAGGAACAGGATGGGGTGGAGTTAGGGAAGCCATTTGCTTAGGGAATTAGCATGTCCTCAGATGGTGAGCCACTCTATACAGGGCCATTTATTCCCTGGTGGTCTGAAACACTCTCCCATGACTGTCAGTTCCTCAGAGTCAGACCTCTGTATCCCATGGCTCAACTAAGTCTGATTCTGGTAGACATGGATGGCTCCCCACACCTTAACATCACTTATATATTTGTTGATTATATTGAAATACAGTCAATAAACTATATTTAGGGAACTAGCACAAGACAAATCTGGGCATAGTATGCTCAACATACTATATTTGACAACTAGCTTCCCCCGCGCCCCCAAAGTGAGGGCTGATATTCAAGTTGCCTTTTAAAATTTTCATTATGAATAGCATAGCTGATACTTAATTAATGTTTCTTTGTCAATTGAATGTATAAATGATGAAGTAAAACATGGATCGAGATGGCGACAGAAAGTAAGCCATGATGCTTTTGCTTGCTGCAGATTTGATGCTGCCAGGATTAGTGGTGCCCCCTGCTGGTCTGCCTCAGGTACAGGAGGGCGACCTCTGTGCCATTGCCTTGGTGGGGAACAGGTATGTACCATTCAGCAGTGTGTTTTAGGGGGGAAACATAGGTCAAAGGGAGGTGGAGGGAAATGATAGCTTCCAAATCATCCAGACAAAATCTTGAAAGAGAAAACAGGTCCTTCTGCAAGAAGCAGATAGTGGGCCATTGGGACAGTGGCAGCAAGTCTGGAGTGGAGTGTCCATACATCTGAAATCAGCGTATTTGCCACTGGTGTGGCTTCTGCCTTTTTAAAGAAACTTTTTTATTTGAAAAATAACTTTAGATTTGTAGAAAACTGGCAAAGATAAGTACAGTGTTCTGATATACTTGTTTTGTTTCTTGTAGCCCTGGGGATTGAACCCAGGGCCTTGTGCGTGCAAGGCAAGCACTCTACCTACTGAGCTATATCCCTAGCTTTGATGTACTCTATCCCGCTTCCTCTGATGGCAACATCTTACATAACCACAGTGTAGTTACCACAACTAAGGGATTAATATTGGGACAATACTCTTAACTAGAGATTTTATTCATATTTTCCCAGTTTTTCCACTAGTTTTTCCATTGAAGGATCCAGTCTAAGGTACCATATTGCATTTAGTTGCCATGTCTTCTAGCCTCTTCCAGTGTGTGACATTTCATTCTTGTGATCTTTCCTTGTCTTTCATTCCTTCACACTTTCCTCCCATAATTCACATCCTCCTCTTTTAATCACTTTGATAGCTTTGTGGAGATAGTGTACATACCATAAAATTGCCTGTTTTAATGTATAATGGAGTAATTTTTAGTACATTTGTAAGATCCTTCAACCATCACCTTTCCGCTTCTTTGTAAAAATAAATTAAGAAGTAATTGAACAATTCTGAAAAATCAAAAGCCCCCTCATCCCAAATCCTTTTCTCCTAGAAGTAACCATTATCATTTTGATATGCTCCCCTACAATTCATATATACATCTGTGTATAAGAATATATGGTTTTGGGCTGAGTGTGTAACTCAATGGTAGAGCGCTTGCCTTGCATGTATGAGGCCCTGGGTTTTGTTTTGTTTTGTGGTACCAAGAATTGAACCCAGGGATGCTTAGCTACTGAGCCACATCCTCACATCTCCAGCCCTTTTTTATTTTTTATTTTGAGACAGGGTCCTGCTGAGTCGTTAAGGGCCTTGCTAAGTTGCTGAGGCTGGCCTCAAACTTGGGAGCCTCCTGCCTCAGCCTCCTGAGCTGCTGGGATTACAAGCATGTACCCCCACACCTGGCAGAGGCCTTGCGTTTAATCCCAGCCTTGCAAATAAAGCAAAACATGATTTGGAATGTATGTATTGAGAAATACAAGTAAATAAAATAATACTGTTTATGTTTTGTTTTTGCACTTAATATGGTGTGGACATTTCCTTTTGGCACACACAGATCTGCCAAATCTTTTTACCTGCTTTTTGTTGGACACTGAGGCCATCTCCAATTTGTCTCTGTTACAAACAATATCTTCTTGATGCCTCTTGGGACACCAGTGTTAATATTTTTCTAGATCAGATATTAAAAAGTGGAACTGTTAAGCTAAAGGTCTGTTTCCCTGTAAAAACAGTATGAATTTTGACTCCGACTTCTGTAGTCAGCTTTTTCGCTGCTGTGACTAAAAGATCTGACCAGAACAATTGTAGAGGAGGAAAAGTTTATTTGGTTTCAGAGGTCTCAGTCCATAGACAGCAGACTCCATTCCTCAGGGCCCAAGGTGGGTGTGGTAGAGGGAAGCAGCTTACATGATCAGGAAGCAGAGAGAGACTAAGCTCAGCTCACCAAATATATACCCCAAAGGCATGCCCCCCACTGGCCCACCTCTCTAGCCACACCCTACCCACCTTCAGTTACCACTCAGTTAATGCCTATCAAGGGATTAATTCACTGATTGGGTTAAAACTCTCCCAACCAATCATTTCTTATGTGAACCTTCTTGCATTGTCTCACATGTGTGCTTTTCGTGAATATCTCACACCCAAACCATAACACCTACCTACTGACTCTGGAGTCTGTTTCTATGCTCTCATCAACACTGGATGTGATGAGTCATTTTTATCTTGTCATCCTAATGAATGAAAAATGACATCTCATTATTTTAATCATTGCTTGATTGTCTTTTTTGATACTGGGAATTGAACCCAGAGGCATTCTACCACTAAGCTTCATCCCCAACCCTTTTTTATTTTGAGCCAGGGTCTCCCTAAGTTGCTGGGGCTGGCCTCAAACTTGCCATCCTCCTGCCTCAGCTTCCCAAGTCACTGGGATTATAGGCATGTGCTACTACACCAGCTAATCATTGCTAGTCATTTCACTTGAACATTTTGCAACCAAGCACCTAGAAACCTTTTTTGTTTACCTATAGCAGAAATATAGTTGAAAAGAATTGTGTGTCATTAATTTCCTCCTGCAAGATTCTATCCAACTACATAAGTGGATATTTGGCTTGCTCAGTTTAGCTTTTAGGGTATATATGGGGATGTAGCTTGGGGATGAATTAGGGCATTTGTGGGGGCCAAAGGGATTTGTTAAAAATACAGTCACATTTAGGACTGGAGTCCTTGAGCCATTAACCTTGGTGGAGTAGAATAAAAAGACCCCTCTTGTAAGAACTGGGAAAGAAGTCAGATTCAAAGTTTCTGTGGCAGGTATGGACCTATAGGCACAGCATGTGAAGCCACCATTTTAGTAAAATGAATTTTAAGTTCAGCTGTTGGGATCTCTGCCCTTGAATCCAGGCTCCCTTGCCAGGCTTATGAATCCCCCCACTGTTACCCAGTTGTTCACCCATTCTCACAGGCAATGTGTGGGCGACACGTGAGTAACACCAGGATGACAGACACTTCTCACTTGGGCTTTTTGTTGCCACTGGAAATGTGGTTTTGGGTGTCTGGCAACACACTGTCCTTAGATGTTTAGTTATACAGGGCAACCCTGTTATAAGAGCCAACTCAGAAGGAACTTCTCCCATCAGCTCTACTGTTGATCTGCCCTTTCCTGTGGCATCTCTCAGCCTTATTTCTGGCAGCCTTATTTTTAGCCAGTGTGGATAGTGGATAGCTGAGTGTTGTGGCTTGTTGGTATAGATTTTTTCTCTAGAGAACCTCCTTATAGGATAATGGTTATGACTTGTCTAAGGTAGAAGAGATCATTTATATTTTTGAAATAAAAGGAAGGGAACACCCATTACCCTCCTAAGTCATGCCTAGTGTTAATTGATAATAGGTATAAAACAAAGCCAGTGACCATGTCAGGAGAGAAGTACTTAGAAGGACAATGTTTGGTCAAGAATGTTTGAAAGTAATATTTATAGGTAATTTGAAGAAACTGAGACTGGACTCAGTGTCTCAAAGTTTTCTGACTCAATGAGTGCTTCAGACTAGTGACCACATGGGAGGACAGAGGGTGTGAACTTGTGCCCTCCTGATAGACTTTCCCTGACCCTTGTCTCTGGCCTCTTCTTCCTAGAGCCCCTGTAGCAATCGGAGTAGCTGCAATGTCCACTGATGAGATGCTGACTTCAGGCCTGAAGGGAAAGGGCTTCTCAGTGCTCCACACATACCAGGACCACTTGTGGTGGGTACAACGTCTTTCTGCTTATGGGAAGCTAGGATAGGTGGAGATGGGACTCTGCTACATGGAGAAGTAGCAGAGTATTGTTCCTAGCCAGGTTCTTAGGCAAGTTTTTGACCCCAGATTATCATTTCCTTGCCATTTGTGGGGGAAAGATTTTAAAGGGTTGGCTACTGTCCTTCAGTAGGGGGCTATTCTTTTTTTTTTTTTAAGCTCTGATCAGTCTGGCGTAATCTGCAATGACATCTTAGATTGCATCTGTCTTTGTGATGAGTACTTTTGAATCCAAGTAAAAGCAGGGTTGACTCTCAGACCCCAGGATGATGACTGATTTCTCTTATATTCAAATCTCACTCTAAGATCTCCTCCCTTCATTATGGAAGTAAAATATTCTTACAGTTGCTTTTCAGAGCCATATACCAGTCCATTTCCTGTTTTTTGTTTTTGTTTTTTTTTCTTAAATAACCAAAACAGTAAATAGTGTTTTTCTCAAAAGTAGTGTTTATACCCATCTTTAAGCCAAGTGTTGTGGCCTGTTGGTGCAGATTTCTCCTTAGGTTTTCTAGCCCAGTCTTAATTATTCACTTTATAAGTGTTGGCTCGGCCTTATTTGCTGGAGGTTGCCTCATTAGCCTCTTTTTTTTTTAATTAAAAAAAAATTTTTAAAACATTTTGAGGGCAGATGATTGACATTCTCCTGAAACCTTTTCTCGTTGTTTGTATTGTTTTGGGGGACTTTTGTGTACTGGGGATTGAACCCAGGGGCACTCTCTACCACTGAACTACATCCCTATCCTTTTTTTATTGTTTATTTTGAGAAAGGGTCCTGCTGAGCTGCTTAGACCCTCAATTGCTGAGGCTGGCCTTGAACTGTGATCCTCCTGCCTCAACCTCCTAGGTCACTGGGATTATAAGCATGCACCACCACATCCAGCAAGTATTTCGTTTTCTAACTCTCAATCTGGGACATAGCACTAAGGTCATGTCTTAAGTTGTTTTTTCAGCAACTGCCTCTACCTTCCACCCCATTTAAAAAAAAAAAATTTTTTTTTTAATTTACCTGATCAGAATAGCTTAAACATACACTTTGGTCTCACTATTACAAATGCTATCTGGGTGTAGTGGTGCATGCCTGTAATCCCAGTGGCTTGGGAGACTGAGGCAGGAGGACTGTGAGTTCAAAGCCACCCTCAGCAAAAGCAAGGCACTAAGCAACTCCCCGTTGCTTAGAGGTCCCGTCTCTAAATAAAAGACAAAATAGGGCTGGGGATGTGGCTCAGTGGCCGAGTGTCCCTGAGTTCAATCCCCAGTACCAAAAAAAAAAAAAAAAAAAATACTAGTTAGCCTTGCTGTAACTATCAGTTAAAACTTGATTTGACTGACATAATCTTAGCCAAGATAAAGCCTTTTACCTCCCTGCACACTGTGCTATGTGACATCACTTTTTTTCTTGTCTTTCTGAGATTTATGTATAAACCATAGTAATCTTGAATCTGCAAGTTAGATTACATTTGATTTAACACAGAAGCTACTGATTCTGTATCCCTTGAGCAGTCTGAGTATTTGTACTTTGTAACATAGACTGAACCCTGGGTTTGCATTCACCAAACTGGTACCACAGATACATTTGTAGTCTTAATCTTGTTACTTAATTCAAAATGGCTTATTGGTTTTTGCTCATGTAAAAGAAGTACTTTTATGGGTTTATCTTAAACAGTTATTTCTCTGTCTCAGGAGCTCTATTAATAATACGGTTATTCCCTTGGGCTAAAGAGGAGGCAAGAATTATTCTCCTCATTTCAGAGATGCAGAAATCAAGACCTGGAACTTTTCTGGGTCCATAATTGAATGGAAGGAGTTGAGACAAGAGCCCAGGCCCTTTGCTGTCTCCAGGGTGCTCCCGCTGTTGGCTTTTGCTAGCCTGAGCTCCTGGCTAACTCTTCCCTCACCAGGGCAGGGGAGTGCTGTGGCTGTTGCTTGCTGTTTCTGACATAAGATTTTTCTAGGCGATCTGGAGACAAGTCCTCTCCACCTTCAATTGCTCCACTGGTATTGGATCCTGCAGATCTCAATGAAGAGAAGGTAGACCCTACCCTGCAGGGAGATCTGAGAGGCCTGACTCTGGAGGGGAAGGAGGAGGAGGATGGGGAGGTTCATCAGGCATGTGAGGAGAAGTCCCTCTCAGAAGCCCCAGAAGACACCAGCACTGGGGTCCTGAGCCAAGACTCCACAGACAGCAAACCCCTTCAAGGTGTGGCTCTGGGAGTAGAAGGCCTCCTCTGCTGACTACAGTAGTGCTGACATTCTGGGAGAGGATAGCAGTTATTTTTGGTGAAGGTGGTACAGTAACTTCGTGACTTGTTGCCTGGGAGTCCTTTCCACACATGTCATGTCTCCATGGGTGCCAGTCTGCCCTAGCACTTGGACTGTTTTCAGCTAGAGGGCCCCCTGTGGTTTCTTCTGACTCTGATTTCTCTGGGTGAATTCCCCTGGCTTGGTGGGACTTTGTGGCTTAACTTCTTGGGGTCAGCATTCTTTATAGGTTCAGTGCTCAAGAGTCTGAGAGCTTTGGTACCTGGGTGTGGGTTCTACTCAGAGCCAAGGGTTGGGGTGGGGATGGAGCTGGGCCTGGGAGGTTTCTTGTACACACCAGGCATTCTGTAAAGGATGTGCTTCTTGTCTTTTCCTTGCAGAACATATGGACGAACTCTTACAGCAGTGCTTTTTGCATGCTTTGAAATGCAGAGTCAAGAAGACTGACCTCCCTTTACTCACCAGCACTTTCCTTGGCAGCCACATGTTCTCCTGCTGGTATGGAAGGCACCAATGTGGACTGGAGGCCAGGGTCTGAGTCTCTTGTTCCTTGGCAATAGGGCAGAGCAGGGCAGGATGAATGGGGCACTAGTGGAATGACATGCTGTGGGTAGAGTAGGGGGAAGGTGGATCTGGTATGCAAATTTGGTTTTAAAACTTAAATTTTAGCCAGTGAAGGATGTTGAGGAAATGGAAGGTTGAAATTTCCAAGATTCTCAGAACGCTGCCTCTGCTATGGTGCTTCTGGGCTGTTTCTCATGAATTAGGCAACATGTTTCTGCCCAGGAGGAGTTTCCAGGCAGCCTGTCAGGAGGCTTCTTCTGGAATGTTCTACTCCCTCATACTTCTGAAAATAAGTGGACCAGATTAGGTTGTATCAAGAGGAAGAATAGGTGTGAGGACCCAATCTCGCCCATAAGATAGGTCACCAGGAAAGGCAGTCTGACACATGAACAGAAGCTTGATTTAAAAGACAGCCATGTGGACGCTCCTGCTAGCTAGCTCCTCAGGGTACTTGACAAAGGCAGATTTCAATTAGTTACTGGATTTCTCTGAGTCCTAATTTCTAATACTCATTGAATTGCTATAAAGATTACACAGCCGGATATATAATAGGCACTCATTAAATACTGTTATTTCAGGAGATTTGCTTATTCATTTTTTTCCCTAAGATTGAACTTCTTTCTGAGTATCCTATTCTGCTTTTTTCCAGAACTGGGAATTAAACCCAAGGCTTGTTCATGCTAGGCAAATGCTCAACCAGTGAACCATATACCCAGCCCTTTTTATTTTATTTTGAGATAAGTTTTCAGTCAATTGCCCAGGATGGCCTTGAACCTGCAATCCTCCTGCCTTGGCCTCTCAAGATACTAGGATTATAGATATGTGCCAGTGTGCCCAGCTCTTGCTGTGTTTTTAGAAAGTGGATTTTATAATCTGGTCTCTTTCCCATGTATATGTGGGTTGCTTTAAGACTTCCTGTGCAAGGGTGGCATCTGGAGTATGTGATGGGATCCTTGGTAATTTGTCCTGACTTTGTTGGGCTATAAGTAACAGAGAAAGGGGTCCCAAGTATCCTTTAAGAGAGATATTAAACTGTAGAAGCTTCTAGAAGGGCTGCCTGAGAATCCTGCTACTGTCAAATAGGGCATTTTGGGAAAAGATGTTAAATTCAGGGGGGAGCTTTCATTAGGACCCTTTATCCCCAAACAAATTACTCTACAATAGGGGTCTGCATTTTTTTCTGTAAAAGATCAGGGAGTCAAAGTTAGGTGAGTCTCTATACTTGGTCAACTGTGCTGTTTTCACTAATATGACCATAGACAATGGGTAAGTGATGGATGTAACTGGATTGGGTTCCAGGGTGCAATCCTGTTCAACCTTGTTGAACCCTGCTGGAGGTCTGGCTGCCCACAGTATGACCTTGCTGTTGGAAAGGTTCACCCTGAAGTGGAACATTTGAGGCCACAGAAGGTTTGAGAGGAATCTAAAGCTACATCCAATACAATAGCTACTAGCTACATGTGGCAAATTAAGTTTAAATTAATTGAAAGGCAAAAAAAATGTAAAGTTCAGGTCCCTGATCACAGTAGGCACATTTCAGGTGCTTAATAGCCACATAGATGGCTAGTGGCTACCACATTAGACAACACAGAAACACTGCATCTTCATGGAAAGTGCCATTGGGCAGTGCTGATTCAGGATCTGCACTCCTCTCCAGTGGTGGCAGAGTTCTAGAACAGTGGCTTCTCTGTGAGTGTTGGGGAAGAAGACTGAAGGAAAGGCCTTTTTCACCATGTCAGGCAGGTCCCACCATTATTGCTCTGTTGGCTTAACTTGCCTTTTCCATCTGCCATCAGCCCTGAAGGACGACAGCTGGACATAAAGAAGTCAAGCTATAAAAAGGTAAGCAGGTGCCTTCTCTGCATACCCACATAGAGCTGTGGAGAGGCATATGGTGAATTCCGGGACTCAGGCTAGAATTAAGTTTTTTTGTTTCCAGGTATAAGGGAGAATAAAGAAACTCCCTGGGCTGAGACCATTGGGTGGCACCCTCTCCTCTTTTGGCCCCTATATATCTAATTAGAGTTATGACAGAATACCCCTGTTAGTCTCTTGCAATTTCTTGTTCCTGATCTGCATGGCAGGGGCCTCCCTATATGTAGTTTGATGAGGGCAAGGACTGTCTTGTAACTTCCAGTTCCTGCCTAGTTCTGTCAGGCTCATCCTAGGTGCTTGGTATGTGTGTGGAGTCAATGAAGTCCCCTACCACTGGCCCTGTCTCCCCTAGCTCTCTAAGTTCCTGCAGCACATGCAGCAGGAGCAGATTATACAGGTGAAGGAGCTGAGCAAAGGGGTGGAGAGCATTGTGGCTGTGGACTGGAAGCACCCAAGGTGAGTGCAGGGGGCCTGGCCACTGTAGTGCAGCAGGCCCTGGGGCACCTGGGCCATGGATTGGGAATTGCCAAGATACTAGTATAAAATGTGTTTTTTCTTTCCTTCTGCTGGGTTTTAGGATCACATCTTTCATCATACCCGAGCCCTCCCTGACCTCCCAGACTGTCCAGGAGGGTAGCAGGGAACAGCCCTATCACCCTCCAGATATAAAACCCCTCTACTGTGTCCCAGCCAGCATGACCCTGCTCTTCCAGGAGTCTGGCCACAAGTGAGTTTTTTGAGAGCAGCCCTTCTCTGCCTGTGTGGTGTTCTGGCCTCCACTTCCTCTCTTTCAACCTGAGTAGTGTTCTTCTGTGACTGGCAAAACCTGCTCTGCCCCTGTCTCCTATTCTCCCAAATCCAGCTTCAAGCCTCCTTCCACAGGGATGTGTCTTTGTACTAAAATGAATGAGAGAATAGTTCTCTCCATTTTTTTCTGTGGTTTTCCTTCACACAGTTCTGCTTATCCTGGTCAGGAAAAGGGAAGAAAATAGAGGTGAAAAATCAATCAAGGAAAGTGCCCTGCTGAGCACAGAGTGAGTCTGGGTATTTTCAGTGTCTCCTGGCACAGCTCAAACTAACCCTGGTCACTTCTCCTCTCCTAGGAAGGGGAGCATACTTGAGGGCAGTGAGGTCCGAACAATCATCATTGACTACGCCAAGAAAAATGAGCTGGTAGATACGCACAACAAAAAGTGAGTGGAGGAGGAAAATGATGCCTTTCTTGTTAGGTCTTCATCTTCAGCAGACACAGACACACTTGGAGAGTGTGTCTGGACTGGGGCACAGAAATCTCAGCATCTTAGAAACAAGGGAGACCATTGTTTCCAAACCACAGGCTGTGGGCTTCTAGATTTGTTAGCTTGTGTGTTCAGATCCATGAGTACTATCAATATTGACTATAGACTGAGTAAAGAGTACCTCCTCATGTGCGTCCACCTCTGATCTTCAAGTGCAGATGACTGCTGTGAAGAATAGAATTCACTTTAAAAAACTGTTAGCCTATGTTAAATGCATGTACAAATATATAACAGCAAATCCCACTATGATGCATGGTTATGCACCAATAATAATTAAAAAACAAAAAGAACCTTGTAAAGGATCAGTCAGTCTATAATTGTAGAATTTTTTAAATAGAAGACAAAAGAAGCCACAATTTAAACAAATTTTATCTGAAATCATTGTAGCTTTTTGGTATTTTAAAAAAATATTTATTATTTTCATAATAAGTAGACATAGGAAGTATACTACCAGTTGAAGAGAGTTTCATTAATTTTTTTTTTCCTCAAAAAGACACTATCATCTTAGAAAGTTCATCTTCTATCAACTTAGAAAGTTGAGACTCCCCAGCCTAATTTAATGCCCTCTTTTTAAAAATATTTGTTTACTTTTATTTATTTATTTATTTATTTTGGTGCTGGGGTGGAACCCAGGGCCTTGCTCATGCTAGCCAAATGCTCTACCATTGAGCTCTACCCCAGTCCTAAATTATTATTTTAATTGTACAAATTTATGAAGTAGTGTGTGATAGTTCAATACACATACAGTGTGTAATGATCAAACCAGGATAGTTAATATTTACTTCCCTGCTTCCTGTCTTCCTTCCTTGCTAGCCTCCTGTGAAATTAAACCTAGAAAGCTGTGGTCCCATGGTTAGTTAGTAGAGAACTGAACCCAGAATTCTGGTCTTTGGATTTATCCTGTTCCACATTCCCTTCCCCCACCTGCTTCTCTTCCTAGGGAAGTGGATTTGCATTTGCATTGATAAGGTGTCCTGCCTGATAAACTCTTTCCACAACTCAGTCTGATCTGGAATGACTGTGAAGAACACACAAGAGAAATTTTGAGTCAGCTCTTAGATCAGAAGTTTTAGATTTCTTTATTGTTTCTTTTTCCCTATAGTCTGGTGAAATTGGATCCCATCCTATGTGACTGTATCTTAGAGAAAAATGAACAGCACACAATCATGAAGCTTCCATGGGACAGTCTTTTGACCAGGTAACAGATTGGCAATCCCTCTCCAACTTTTCTGTCCCCTCCACTTAATATCTAGCATGTTAAATTTCAACATCATCATTTTCTTCCTCTATCACTTCCTTTCTGTAATTCAAACCTTGTCAGTCTACATATACACAGACTTGAGTAATTCCAATGTGGAGGTGCTTTGGGACAATTGGAGCCAACAGGACACAGGAAAACTTAAGAGGAAGAAAGAAAAAGAACACTAATTAAAGATAACAACTTCAACAAGAGAAGCAAGAGAATAGAGGGAAGTGTCCTAAAGTCTTCAAGGAAAAGATTCTTAATACTTCTTCTCCACAGAACCATAACTAAAAAGAATTTATATCAAGAGTCAGCAAACTATAGCTTGTGCGCCAAATCTGGTCTACTACCTGTTTCAGTAAATAAAGTTTTATTGGAACACAGCTATACCCATTTTTGTGTTGTCTGCAGAATGCTTGCTATGACAGAGCTGAGTAGTTGGTATAGACCAGATGGGCTATAAAACCTAAAACTTTTGCTGTGTGGTCCTTTATAGAAAAGTTTGTCAGTTTTGATGTATATGACACCAGGAGAAAATTTGATTAGATAAATAGTAGAAATTCCTTGTGACAAAGGTGTTCCATAAAAAAATGCATTATTAAAACATGTCAAAAATATGGAACAGTACTCAGAGGCAAAGTTGGGCTAGGTATGTTCTTGGGACAGGTGGTAACCTCTAAACTCACAGATTCTCAGAAGGCCAGGCCAGTGGACAATTTGCAGGAGCTCAAGTTATTGATGTTCCCTTCCCTTCACCAAAGTGTGTCTCAACTTTGCACATTGGGGGAGCTTTAAAAGATAAATATGCCTGGTTAGAAATACTGACTATATTGGTGCAGCTCCCTAGGTGATTTGAATGATTCTGACACACAGCCAAGTTGCAAGCCACTACCCTACAAGAGCTGCTTACACCCACACGCCTACTGGTGGTACAGTATGATGAGATGGTTTCTGTTGGCTTTATCAGTTTATTACTCATTTCAGATGTATGGAAAAATTACAGCCTGCCTATCAAGTGACCTTTCCTGGACAAGAGCCCATTGTGAAGAAAGGGAAGATCTGTCCAATTGACATCACCCTTGCACAGAGGGCTTCTAATAAAAAGGTAATTTTTAAAAAGACATAAAGTTTAAGGAGGATAATTTACTGTCCCTGCTAAGTTCTAGTCTCTCTAGTATAATTAGAGATTTTTAGATTGACTTCAAACACCACAAAGATTGTTTATGAAACACCAACGCTTGTGTGCCTGGGCTGACCACCGTATAATAGGTTGAGCTGACTCCCCTTTCTCATTGCCCGCTAAGATTTTGTGCTAGGAAACTTGCTCAGAACCCATTTCCAAAAGAAAACAAGATTTAATTTTAATTTTCTTTTCTTGGTATTACATTATAGGCTTTCACCTCTTAATTCGTTCTATTACCTCTTGGGCCTTGGTCAATGAAAATAACTTGTAAAAAATTGCTGAAGGAACTGAATATATTTAGCTTGACAACACAAAGTTGTAGGGAACAAATTATATCTATCCTCAAATATGTAAAATGCTGTCCTTTGCCCAGGTGGTGTTCTTATTCCAAATGCCTTGAGTTCAAAAGAGAACTTTCCAGAAGCATATGATTGTGAGAATGTAGTTTGGAATTAGACCTGAGTACAAATACAGCCTTTACCTCACTGTTTGACACTGTTTGACCTTGAGCAAGTTACTTAATCTCCTTTAGCCTGAGTTTTCTTATGTAAAAATTGGGGCTATACCTTGTTTAGTACCTACATTGTGAGGATCCAGTGAAGGATTATCCATGAGTGAAGCACTTAGAATAGTACTAGGGAAATAAGCAGTCAGTAAATGGGAACCAGTCATGATAGCTTTAATAATAATTAGCAAGTCACTGTTTGTTATTTATGTGCATACATTTTACTAAGCAATTTATGTTCTGTGTGCACGTATTCGTTTAAACACTAATTTTCTATTAAAATGCCAATTAGAATTGTCCAAAATTGAAATTGGTGTTTCATAAAATAGTTATTTTATGAAGGTCTCTAAGCAAAGATTAGGTGACCACTTGTTGGGAGAAGGTGTAGTTGGGGGCTCATGCCTCAGGGAGGGGGTCAGCTACATGATATGTATTTTGTTTATTTATTTGGGGGGATAGTGCTGGTACTAGGGATTGAACCCAGGGGTGATTTACCACTGAGCTACACCCAGCCCTTTTTATTTTATTTTTATTTTGAGATAGGGTCTTACTAAGTGCTGAGGCTGGCCTCAAACTTGCAGTCTTCCTGCCTCAGTCTCCAGAGTCACTGAGCTCATAGGCATACACCACCATACCTGGCCAGAATTGTGATTTTTTTTTTTTTTAAAGGATAGCTGGGCATGATGGCACATGCTGACAATTCCAGAGACTTGGGAGGCTGAGGCAAGAGGGTTGCAAGTTCGAGGCCAACCTAGGCAATTTAGTGAGACCCTCAGCAATTTAGCAAGAACTGTCTCAAAATAAAAAATAAAAAAGACTGGGGATGTAGCTTAGTAGTAAGTGCTACTGGGTTCATTCCCCAGTATCAAAATAAAAATTAGTAACTTCAAAAAAGGATTAATATATTTCTTTATTATCTCAAAGTTACATTATTTGTGAAGTTGATAAAAATAGAAAAGTGCACATGTTGCTAACAAGAAGAATTATTGTTAATTTATTTATAGGTGTGACGATTGTTTCTTTTTTATGTTATCTTTTTTTTGGCAGTGCTGGGGATTGAATTCAGGGCCTCACACATGCCAGGCAAGTGCTCTACCACTGAGCCACATCCCTAGTCCCCTCATTTTTATGTTAAAAAGATACCTTATCTTTTGGAAGTTAATACTGAAATATTTATACATGAAATGATCTAAAGTCTGGATTTACTTTAAAGTACTAGGGGAGTTGGGAATGAATGGGGACAGGAGTGATTCAAGGTTGGCGGTGAGTTGTTAGTTGTTGAAACTGATGATGGGTTAGGGTTCTGTTCTACTTTTATTTATGTTTTAAATTTTCCAAGGTAAAGAATTGTACATCATATATGTGGATAGAGAGTATCTATCCCACTAAATATATAACACAATAATTGAATGGAGCCAGGCACGGTGGTGCATACCTGTAATCCCAGCGGCTCAGGAGGCTGAGGCAGGAAGATTATGAGTTGAAAGCTAGCCTCTGGGGATGTGGCTCACTGGTTAAGCACACCTACGTTCAACCCCCAGTACCAAAATAAATAAATAAATATTAGTAATAATAATAATTGGATGGAGAAGAATCATTTTAGAAGCACATGATAAGTACAAAATGGCAATAGGGATGGTGAACCCTCAGGGAATATCCAGGGTGAGGAGGCTGTTGAGGCTCTGGAAAACCCTCTGGAGGGGAGGATGTGCAGTCAGCATCCACCATCAGTCTACTGTCCTCACTGTCCCCCAGGTGACTGTGGTCCGGAACTTGGAACCCTATGGTCTGGACCCATACTCAGTGGCTGCCATCCTCCAGCAACGATGCCAGGCCAGCACCACCGTCACTCCTGCCCCTGGGGCCAAGGACAGCCTACAGGTGCAGATCCAGGGAAACCAGGTGCACCACCTCAGCTGGCTGCTGCTTGGTGAGCATCCCCTCTGAAGAGCTTCAGCACTGGGCTAGTTTGGCAAAGATTTTCCTGCGAAGTCACCTTGGTGTGGTTATCTTGATACCCATATATATATACACACACAAAGGTCTCTGGCTTAACAATTGTGCAGCTTCACAGTGTGCCAAAGTGGAACATATTCAGTAGAAACCATGCTTCAGGGTTTGAATTTTGAGCTCTTCCTGGGCTAGCCATATGCCCTCGATGCTCTCTGGAGAGGCTGAGCAGCAGCAGCTCCTAGTCAGTCATGTGATCACGGAAGCAGACAGCAGATACTCCAGTGGACTATGCTGCTGAGCTGTGGTGTTTGGTGGGCTAGGTGTGTTACCTGCATTTTTGATTTACCATATTTTCCCTTCACAATGTTTTTCTGGGGGGACATAACCCCATCATAAATTGAGAAGCATACCTACACACATGTATATGTGTCCATTTTAGCAGCTGACAAGGGGTGGAACCAATGTTTGTACCAGATCTTTGGCCCCTTCCCAATTCAATACTTTCTCTACCATATACGCTAGTTTTCTTCCTAAGTCTCCCTTTTCTATAAAACATTTATTGAGCACTTTGCTGGACTTCTGGCAGGCAGCTCCTTAATCCTAATGCTGCTGCAGGACTGTTATCTGCATTGCAAATGAGGAAACTGAGGTCTAGAGAGGTGCACTGCCTTGCTCTGAGTTCGCCCAACTCTTAAGTGCTGCAGCTGGGCTCAGAATGTTTCACTTTCTGGAGCCCAAGTTCTTTCTACTCACACTGGGTCACCCAGCCTCTTGCTTGTCTCAGTTCAAACCATTCTCCATAGCTCCGCCTGAGTTGGCTTTCTAAAACAAATATGATCACATCACTCCCCTCTAAAAAACTTTGTATACCTCTTCAGTGACGATTTCAGAATAAACCCCTGAACTTGTTACATAAGACTGTCCTTGCCAGACCCCAATCTTTCCCCCAGGCTTTCCATGGCTCCCACACTCTGTCCAAGCTGCAGTCTTGCCAATCTCCCATTGTTCCCCAAATATAGCAAGCACATCATACTTTTCTTGTATTCACCTGGACTGTCCTCTTGTCACATGCCCTCCCGTAGCCGGAATCTACCTACTGTCATTGGCCCACCTCAGGGGCCCTGTCCTTTTCCTTAAATGGGCATTTTTAAAATGGTTGATGTAGCACTTCCAGTTATGTTTATACTTCTGGTTAGTGTCTGCAGCCTGGCTGATTTTTTTTTCCTGTCTGAGCTCTCTATTAGATTGAGCTCCTTGAGGCAAAGACCTTGTATTTTTCATGCTTGTCACATCCTCAGGGCTTAGCACATAGTAAATGCTCAATATGCAAATTTATTTTATGATCTTAGGCAAGCAGTTGACTTCCAGGTTTGAGCCCCTTCATGTGAAGAGACTCATGTGAGGTGTTGAGTAGAAACAGAAGAAAACAGATTGTCCCACAGTCGAACACAGTCACATACATTCTCTTCCATGAGAAAATTAGAAGTGCTGTTTTCTATTAAACCTGGAAGGCAGATGACCGTGTGAAAATTACTGAAGAATGAACTTGGGCCTGGAGGTGTGGGGTAAATGGTCCATCTCAAAAGGCATCCCCAGGAAGATGAGCTTCAGCTGGGTGTAGAAGAGCTTATCAGGTGTTGGGAATTGTTGGAGCAGAGTCTTGACAGCAAGAATGAGCACACTGGGGCAAAGAGGGCTGACTGGGAGTTTGGTGTGGCCCATGGGTGAGGCCAAGGAGTGACACTGGGAGACAAAGGAAAAATTGTGGCAGGGCTGGTGGGGATCAGGAGAGTGAGTTCATGCTCCACTGAACAGTTTCTGCTTTTTGGATTGTAGAAGAATATCATCTCCCTCGAAAACACATCCAAGGCCTAGAAAAGGCCCCCAAACCTGGCAAGAAGAAGTGACACACTATTGTATCATGTAGTGGATCCAGTGGAAATCCAAGCCCTGAGCTGGTAATTTATATGAGCATTTTCAGATTTTGCAAATAAAAAATGTAATTCTTTATCAAAAATTTTAATTCTAATTTAAATCTGATTCCCCTCTTTGTTTCCTCCACTTGGTGAAAAAGGTACTAACTTTTAAAGTCAGAAGCACTTGAAATCAATAGAAGAGGCTTCTGTGTAGTGCTTTTTTTTTTTTCATGCAGGTGGTTTTGATATTTAGTTCTCTCCTGCTTTAAAGTTAAGACAGCCCATTCAAAGTGCAGGCAGGTGAGGGTTTCCTGTTTCTGAAGCCCCTCTCCCAAATAGACCATGGCCTCTTGTTCATCCTACCACCTGGTTAACCTCCTGTCCCCCACATAGTCCCTTCACATCTCTAAGTTATTCATACAGAAATGCCTTTGGTCATTAGTCAAGGCAACAGAAGAAATAATTGACTCTAAATTGCAGCAGATTTAGGATAGAAAGACATAACAACATGGGTTTCCCTATGATTGTGATTTCCCCCAACTTTAGCACATTATCACTAAAAAATAAGTTTATGATGTAACTCCTAGATGAGAGCTTTGCTACAGTGAAGAGTCATAGCCA
>JAJEJO010000616.1:93125-243125 GCA_020662805.1 Glaucomys volans | reverse complement strand
GGCCACTGAGCCACATCCCCAGCTCTATTTTGTATTTTATTTAGAGACAGGGTCTCACTCAGTTGCTTAGGGCCTCGCTAAGTTACTGAGGCTGACTTTGAACTCACGATCCTCCTGACTCAGCCTCCCAAGTCACTTGGATTACAGGCATGCGCCACCACACCCGACTAGGACTATGCTTTTGTCCATTCTAAAGGGATCACTGGATGCCAAAAAAAAAGTCCAGAACCATTGCTCTCGCCCTTCCTCAGTTAGTGGGAGTCATTTCTGTGACCAGAGCTCTCCTCATACAACAGGAACAAGAGTGGCACTAAACTCCTTAAATAGTTCTGGATTTTACCATCAAGAAATAATTATATTTCAGTATACTTCCTTTTTTCTTTCTCATCTCACTTTTTTAAAAAATGAGAGCAGAAAGGCCATTCACAGCCTCCATAGATTCCCTATCTGAGCTTGAAAAGGAGAAAAGGAACAGGTGTGACAATGTGTGTGGGGTCCCCTGCTGTTTGCTTTAGGTTCCAGAATAGCTTTTTTCACTGGTAAATCAAGTCCTTAATTTCACTGGTCTCTATTGGCTTCAGCATATGGAACCAGAAAATGATTTCTAGAAACTGACCCCAAATAGGATCCTATTACAACAAAGCCAGAGTCTGATCTGAGGAAGTAGAATATATATAGTAGCAATAAAATAAGGTCCTTAATATAAATACAAGTAACTTGTGGTACTGTGCAAAGTTCTTTCACAAACATCATCTGTTTTGTATAATCTTGAAGGGATTGAAGGTTCACAAAGGTCATATTTTATCTTGTGAATCCCTGTTAAAGACAAAGCTAGTAAGGAGCATTCACTCTTAAGCGTGATCAACCCAGAATTCTGCCATGATAAGGTGCTGTTGAGACCTGTGCTTTGGTTTTTTCCAGTAATGGTGATACATTTGCATTGAGTCATCTTCCATTCCTCCCATGAAGAGCATGGAGATGTTAAGAGGGAGGGTAGAGTTAGACTGTGTAATGGATTCTTTTGCTGTGTGGTAAGCCAAGTAATCTATAATAAGGTCAAACTTACAACTTTAAACTTATTAACCCCATGCTGTAATGAACTGAGTGTGAAAAGCAGAAGCTTCTCATTCTATGCTTTCCCAAACATCATGGAGGTCTGGGTGGACAAGTGTTGTAGATGTGCACAATAACTGGCTAATTTTAAGAATGGCTGGTAGATAGGGTGTTCTCCTCTCTAGCTGAACTAGATGAGCTCTGAAGAGCCTCTGCAGTCCAAGGCCCCATCCACTGCATGACCCATGATCAGTACTGGAAGGCAGGCAGGAATTTTTCTTTAATAACTTAGGTGGTTATTTCTGTGATTACTGAGATATTGTTCTGCTAGAAATCAGAGGATGCCAAAGGGAGGACTTTTTTGGTCATCTGATTTAGCCTTCTTCCTCCAAGGTAAAGCCATCTTAAACTTACAAGGACACGTTCCCATCTATCTCATTTTGAAATAATTCCAGAAATAGAATACCCACTTCTACCTTAGTGGCTAGTGTTAAACATCCTTAGCTCTGCCCTTTTCTGACTCTGTTTGCTTGTTAGAGAGGTCCCCTTCCCTCTCTAGCTCTCAAGAGACATAGAATAGCTGCTCACCCAGGCAGCACCCTCCCGTCCACACGTTTGGACAGTTTTCTCAAAATTATTTGAACAATAGCCTTCATTCCTCTGCTCACTGGCAAAAGAAAATCTGGCTCTGCCAAGAAGTGTGTGATCAGGTCCAGTCCTTCTTTTCTCCCCAGTTCCCAATTTCCATAAGATGGTGAAGTTCAAGGAAGACATTTCCATTGTGAGTCATTTTTACAAGCTTTTATTACTTTTTTTTAAAACCCATATAGAAAGACATTTAAAAAGAAAATATCCTCAGAACAAATACTTACACACTGAGCAACACGACCATAGAAGGCACTACCAGCAGTCACACCCACCTCTGGGAGGGAAGGAAACTCTACATGCCTTCCAGAGGTTCAGACCTCAGCATAGGTCTTGGGTCTAACTGTGCTTTAAAGTCTGAATTTTCCCATAATTTTCTTATTTCATAAACACCCTTATCTCTTTATATATAGCTATATGCCTCTATGTATATATAGTTATATACATGACTTTTTTTTCCTTCTCAAAAATAAAATAGCCGTCCCAATCGAGGGAGGGTCTGAGCAGCATTCAGCGGTTGCAGCAGGAGCCATGCCTTCTCGTAAGGTCAGAGACATGCAGGACGAAGGGAAAGGTTCTCTACCTGCTCCCTTTAATATGCAGCAGGGAGATTTTTTTTTTTTTTTTAAGGGAGGAAAGTGATAAGGCTGAGCATGAGATGGCAGATAACCAGGGTTTTTGAGGCTTAAAAAATTGTTGCTAGCTCATGTTGCTTTTGTAGCCCTGAAGATGACGCAGTTTTTATGACAAGGGGTCAGCATTCCTCTGGGATGGGGCAGTATGGACTCAGCCTTGGTAAAGGAGGAAACATCAGGCTACACGAAGCTTGGGCTGGAACTGACCCAGGAGGGACTTGGGAAAGCAGAGGACAGCAAAGAAATGGTCACTCAGAGGCTGGATGAGAATACCAGCTCTACTTTTGAGAATGGCAAGTCCTCCCTCTGCATTGGAGTGTCTCTGCAGTCCTGGCTACTTGCTGGAATCGCCTGGCTAATTTAGCTTGAACTTGAACAAGGAGCCAGTACAAATATTCAGAGTCAGGAATCTGATCCTCCCTGTCAATCTGCTGATATTACTTCTTGGGAAGTCAAAGCCCAGGAACCCACATGGGTAGGAGGTGTATGACCCTCACTCTGTGCTCCAAGTGAGGGCTCCCCTGGCCTTGTTTCCCACACCGCCATTGTCCACTTCCCGACAGAAGCAAGCCAGCAGCAGAGCTTCATGCAAACATGCCCTGCTTCTATCTCTCCAAAACAAAAGGCACTGAGGTCGACGGGAGGCCAGGCCCACAGGTTTACTGAGCACAGTGCCTGGCCTGCTTCACAGCAGAAAGGACTCCAAGTTGGCCCAGTGGAGGATCCTCTTCTGTAATCAAGGCCACACCTCTGGCAGCACCTGGAGATCCCAGAGTTCCAGGGGGAGGAGGGAGGCAGTGCTGGAGGCCCAGGGGGGAACCCAAGGCAGCCAGGCCCTCCTCTGCTGAAGACGGAGGCAAGGCTGTAGACAGCTTGGACACGTTTCTCTGCAATGCTTTTTGGCTTTCTCTTGCTGCCTGATTTCCGGACTCAGCAGGAGACTTTTAAAATGGTAAATGGCTAGTTTCCCTTTAATGGAAACACATGAGGATGATGGCAATGTTAAATTCAAATTTGTAACTTAAAGACAATAAGTGTTGACAAAGATGTGACTATCACACACATACATGCCTTTGGGTTTCCACATACAGTCTCAGCAATGAAGGCCAGGGCCAGAGCAGGTGGCAGCTTGGCTGGAAATTTCTGAGCCAGCCTCAGCCTGGGTGCTCCTTACCCCAGCAGCTGGGCCAGAGGCCACACGAACTTCACTTATGTAGGAACAGCAGGTGCCTTGGGCAGTGGGACAGCCTTTTTTGAATATTATTCTGCTTTCAGGGTCTTAAATCAGACCTGCTAAAGGAATATGCTACAACATTTGACTTATAAATAAAGGTATTGGAGGTGGCAAATAAGAGAAACTGAAGATGAGTCAAAGCCAGAGAAAGAACATATAGTTCTAAAACCTTTTTCTCTTTTCCTTTTGCTGGCTGGTGTGAGAGGTTCCGGTTTGGTGACAAGAGAGGCAACTATTTGGTTTGTGAAAGGCTTGCAGATTGAGAGAGGACAACGCTGTTCATCTCTTGAGTTCTGATCCTTGGCAGAGTCTGTTGAGGGGCACAGCATGGGGGTGGGCAGGAATCAACCCCCACACAGACACTTGTCCATGGAAGAGATTTTGTGCCACATATGGAACTGCTGGGCGGGTACAAATGCACCCACCAGAGGTGTCCTGAGAAAAAGTGTCTGTTGCAAAATAATAATTAAAAATAAAAATAAATCTGAGGGCATTGGGAGGAGAGGAAGCAAGACCAGTTACCCAGGTTTGCCCTGGGATTCTCTTAAGGCCTCCTCCAGTTTCTGTCTGAACTTGTTGTACTTCTTCTGCACTTGCTGAATTTTGTCCTGCTCCTCCTTTTCCAAGATCGTTAGAAAGTTCTGGAGCTCAGGAATGGAGAAGGCGTCCCACTTTGAGGGAGATTTGAGGGGAGAAACAGAAGAGGAAACAGGTTAGAAGTTGATACAGCCCGAGGGCTTGGCCCTGCCTTCTTCAGACAGTTCATACACTTGAAATGATTCACATGCACTTAGCTGCTAACTAGACACTGAAAGGACCCTTGGGTTGTATGTCATGTTGCACCAGCAGCAACAGTCCATATCCCGTCATCTCATGACCAAGAGTTGCAGGCCCATGAGCCACATTTTATTTTGAGAACCAGCAGCAGCTGAGGTCTTGACAATGATGTTGGAATAGCCCAGGCCCCCACTGAGCAGGCCCAACAGAAGTGTCTGGAGGCCAGCTGAACTTGGACTCAGGATCCTTGGGTTGGAGCCTATGCGACCTCAAGCATCTCACCATACCCCCTTGGCCTTTCTCTTCTGCCATGGGGTTGGGTATCTACTGCCTGTGTCAATGGAGTGGATGACAAAGCACAGCCTCTAAAGCTCTAGAAGGCCTGGTTGGCTCAGGCCTGCCCAGAAAGGATCTAGTCCTTCAAGATGCAAGGCAATCTGACTTTTTTTTTTTTTTTTTTTTTTGGTGGTGCTGGGGATTGAACCCAGGGCTTTGTGCATAGGAGGCAAGCACTCTACCAACTGAGCTACATCCCCAGCCCTGCAATCTGACTTCTAAGCTGAGCAAAGATCCCATGGGGCCAAGGATGGAGATGCCTGTGATTTTCTAGGACAAAAGAATATTACAGTCTATTGAGTTTAATCTCCACATTGGATAAATGAGAAATCTGAAGACCACAGAGGGAAGGAGGCATAACCAGAGTCATGGAGCTGGCGGCAGCAGAACGCCAGCTACAACCCAAGCCTTCAGACTAACCAGGAACCCTCACAGGGCCAGCAGCACTCACATACTCGCATGGAATCTTCTCCAAACCAACTCTTCTATAGGCTCAAACAGATAAAGCTGATGGGAGCAAAGCCGCTCTGGTTGAAGTGGGAACAGCCCCACCTGCCCAGATCATCCAAATTCCCCATGCCCCCAAGACCACTCACACCCTCGGCCTCCGCTGAAAAGTGTGACAAACACTGACACCTTCCTCTGCTTAGTAACTCCTCAAAGATTCTGCCTCCAAGGATACCAAGCCTTGGGGAACACCAGCCTGGTTTCACTCCACTTATGTCACAAGACTTGACACTGATTAACCCCCCTTAGGGTAAGGAAGGAAGGAAGTATTTTAAACGCAGAAGAGAGACAAATGGCTGAAAAATGTCTATGCCCAGTGAAACTCAGTGGCATAGCTTGCTGGGCCTCATGTTATCCTGTGACAAAAAGCCTGGGCCGCTACCCTGAGTTTTGAAACAAAGCACACAAAATCCTTTCTCACACAGGCCTTGCCACACAGGCCCTGACTTGCTACCCCTGGGGGCAGACAATTCTGGCTTCAACACTGAGCCTCTGGCCCAACGCTCACCCCAGCTCAGCTTCCCCAGCAGTCATCTTCCTGCTGCTGCTCCCTGGCCCCCACCTACACTGGGCAGTTAGAACAATGCCCACTGTCACCCACCCAAGGTGCCCTGCGAGCTGGGTGTGTGCAAAGGATGCAGACCTACCTCCACCTCTCCAGTTTCATTCTCCTTTAGCACAAAGCTGAGGACATCTGTGTCAGGCCCAGCAAGGAGGCGCAGGTAGAGGGGGCAGTCAGCCACAGAGAGTTTCTGGAAGAGCACTGTAAACCAAGAGAGGGAGTTAGGTGTGCACATTGGAACAGGACAGGGCCTGAGCTGGCTGGGATAGAATTGGAAATGCAAAGTAAGGCCTTATAACCAGGAGAAGACATAGGGTCTTTTTAATCTAATGAAATGAACCTGACAATAGACAGGGTGAGCTGGCAGTGTGGCTCAGTGATAGAGCACTTGCCTTGGATTCCACGCCCAATACCACAAAACAAAAAAAGAAACAGGGCAACGACCTTTTATCTTGGGTGTTTGCTTAGAGTTTAGAGCATGTTTCCACATTCACATCATCTCCCAAAAGATTAGGAGTGGTGGGTGGATTCCCTCCCATTACACAGATTAGGAAATGGGAGTCCTGGGTGCGGTTTTCCTGCACATGCACGGGGGTACAGTGAGCAGCCACGAGCTGCCCATCAAGCTCTGGTCTCGTCTCCCCACCCAGTCCCATAAGTGGCTCTTCCATGGATCTGAACACCACATGGACGGCTGGACCCCTGGCCCCATCTCCACCCCACCACGGCTGGTCAGAAATTTACTGAGTGGGCATGAACAAAGTGGGGAAAGGTAATTTCTGGTGGGGATCTCTCTCCCTTTCCCCCCTCCCCCATACCTTGACCATCCTTGTGTATCCGCTTAAAAAGTGCAAACTTCTGGGGATTGTCCACAACCATGAACTTCTTGAGCAGCCCCTGGATGACCTCACTGACTGTGGTGGTGCTGCTGATGTGCAGCTGCTTGATGGCATCCAGTGGCAGGTAGAAAGATGTCCGCTTGTCCGTGGTCGCCGCCAGGTTCACTTCCTTGATGGCATCGTAGATGGACTGGGGCCGGATCCCAGCAGGCACTGTCACAGGCCGCCGAAGTTTCAAATGCACTTTGATGAAACCTGTGTAGGTGCCGTCTTCACTCTGCAAGCGGGAGGACATTGTGTGGGTTCAGGGAGGTCCAATTTGTGTGATCGCATCTGCCACTCTGGACTATTTCCCGGGATGCTACAGAGGTTCTAACAGCAGAGCCACCCCAGTCAGCTCACTACCTGCCTCCCAGGGTTCCCTCCTAGCCCTGCTGACCTAGAGATGCTGGAGGGACACAGACACCTTCCACCCCCAGTGGTTCAGAAATAGGCCAACGAGTTGAGCTACCAGACAGGACTTGTGGGGCTGCTGCATTTTCCCTCCTAAGGGTCTCAGGCTGATTGCCCTAAACCTCCCATCACCCCCAGCTAGGTGCCAATTGCCCTTGGTGAGTCCTTACTCTAAAGGCAGGGTCTACAGTGGCCTCTGAACCCGGAAGGAGTGAGAAGGCTCTATAATAAGGTCTTGGGACACCCAAGCCACTGAATTTCTTTGCATTTCTCTACAAAGAACCCTCAGCTTTTAAGACTTAAACCTGGGCCAATTGAATTCTCTGGTGTCTCTCAGGCTGATGCCCCAAAGCCAACTGCCTCCAGCCACCAGCAGGGGGCAGGGTTTGTCTACCATCTCTCCTCCCCCTTGAAGATGGCTTTTCTGAACCTTGTGCCAAGTCAGCACCCCACACCTCTATAAGCACTGCAGAGTTTAAGGGGGTAGGAAGAGGAGCTGTGAACTCCCCTGGTCAAAGGCTTCTGGAGGGCAAGCAACACAAGGCCTCTGGTCACTCTTATCATTTAATTCTCACAAGACCTCTGACTGAGGCATTAATATCTCTATTTAACAATGAGCTTAAGAAAGTTCCCCAAAGCTGCAAGCACAGAAGCGGAGGGAGCAGAGATTGCGTCTGGATTCTACTCTAAAGGCTGTTGTTTCCCTAAAGCTCTAGGAGGCCACTGGCAGCCAGGCCTCCTGCCTTCCAGGCTTCCCGAGGCCCCTAGGAGCACCAAGATAGGGCAGGGAGTTACAAGGGAGTAACCACGAAATCCAGAGGGGAGCAGGGAGCCATACTGGATGAGGGGCAGAGCAGGTGTGGGCAGAGGGCATGTGGCAGGCCCGTCTCACCAGCTTCATGCCCAGGCAGTTCTTCTCCCGGCTGTTGTAGCTGTCGATCTTCTGCTTGATCTCCTGCAGCGTGGGCGGGCGCCGAATCTCCTCCACGGACTTACAGACATTCTGGAGTAGACAGAAGTGGGGGTGGTGTACAGTGGGTCCCAGGAGGAGAAGGGGAAAGACCACGCCCCCAAAGGTCTCTCAGGCCTAGAAAAGGTGAGCAGCAGCACCCCCACTGTGAAATGAATTCATGGTCCCAGAGTGAGAACAAGAGGCCATCCCAGGAGAGCAACTCAAATCTCTCTAAGCCTCAGTCTCATCACAGGTAAAATGGGAACAGTACCTCCTCCTCAGGCTGGTTGTGAGACCAAGGACACCCAGGGACTGAACTAGAACTGGTGAGTGAGCAAAGCCACATCTGCCTACAGAGGGTTGCTATAGAGAAGCTGCTAATGCTAAGGGAGATGCAAAGGAATGCCAGCCATGCTCTGTCTCCTTGAGGAAGCACCAGTGAAGCTAGAGACAGGTGTGTGCATGTGGTACCAGCCAAAGCTCATGGGAATGACCTGAATTCTAGACCCAGAGGACAGGGGCACATGGACACTAGTTCAGGCCCCACATTACTGGCCACAGTGCTTTCTATTGCATATAAAAAGAAAAGAATATATAGTTGTCAAGAAAATAAGTGAATTAGTAGAGACAGTGGCTGTAGCCCTCTATGATAATGGGAGAGATAACCTCCTCTACCGGGGGCAAAGGGACAACCAACATCTACTGAGCACCTCTTCTGGGTCAAGTACTTGGTATACATTATCTCATTTAATTCTCCCAAACCCAAACTGAGATGATTTATTCCCAGAAGGGGAAAGGATGAATGAAGTTAGGAGGCAGAGGTCCATGTCCTCATATTGGAGAAGGAGTACAGGGGTGGTTTGGGGGTATAAGTTACTGTGTGCCTTAGTTAATTATCTGGATTTCTCTCAAGATCACGGTCACCCACTGCCCACTTTTGTCTTCATGTTACCCTGTGTGGTTGGGAGTGCAGGATCTGCATAGTGAAACGCCATCCAGAATTTGCCTGACGTTAGAGGTCAAAAGACTTGGACAGATCAGGATGCATCTTTGAATGAGGGAACTGGGGCCCAAAGAGGGATGGCTCTGACACTTGCCTGTGTCTGGGTTTGGTTGGGGAATTTTACAATTGCCCTGAAGCCACACCACCACCCAGTGGAGCACAATGGGGCACCCAACGCAGAGCATGCCCCTGACCTTCCCCCTGCAGCCTGTCTGTAGGAAATGCGCCATCACTTCCTCCTCCCACTTTCCAATCCCACAGAGGAGGTAAAATGTCAGACTCCACAGCTGATGTCGGCTGACGTCTTTTGGTTACAGCACCTCTCCTTGCCTGTCTGCTCCCTCTGCACTCTTCCTCCAGGGCTCCTGACAGTAACAGCACCAGGCTGGGTATTTTCGCACACCTCTCTTACATACTACTTACATTACTCCTATTTTATGATTACAAAACTGAGGCTCAGAGAAGTTAAGAAATGTGCCTGTGCCCACTGCTAATCAGTGGCCAAGAATCAAGTCTACCTAAGCCTAGTGCCCAGGTTTTCTCAACTGACCACCTGGCCACCCCAGGACAGTCTCCAATACACCCTTCCTAAAAATGGTCACTCCACACTGCAGGGCTGGGATGGGCAACTGCTAAATCAAGGCCTGTAAAGTATCTGACCTATGAAGTGTTCATCCACGTTGAGTCTGATAATGGGTTGGGCACCAGATGCCTTGGGACCCTGGGCGCACTGTGAGATGGCAAGGAGGGCCTTCCAACTCTGGAGTGGGAGGCAGCCACTAGGATGCAGGGCCCATCCTTTCCTATGTGCCCACTCAGGTCTCTGGAACTGGACCTGCTGACCACCCAAAAGGAAGCTATCTCAGGAATGTTTAATGTTTGCTTGAGGTGAGTAAAACTCTTTGTGAGCCTCACAGACTCTCAATCATTGTCAATTCATTAATCCAAGGGCCCTCAAAATGGAGCTTCTCATGTGTCTTAGCTCTTAGAGTGGCCTGCCTTCGCTGTGCATGCCTCCATGGACCAGGCATGCCGGGTGTGACCCTACCCTGCCTTTCCTCTGGGAGATTCCAGTCGGAAGGATTAACCATCTGGCTACCATCGTAGTCTCATCTCTGAGACACACCCAGGCTGTTGCTCCTCAGGAATTAAGAGCTTTCTTAGACTCATCTTCAAAAAGGAGTTTAGTGATACAAGGCAAATTCTAGAAGCTCCTAGAAGATTTCCCTGTTTCCCTGTAAGAAGAGGGCGCTGCACCATTGCTTTCCAAGGCCAGTGTCCCAGGCCTGGTTAGGAATACAATGAGAGTCAGAGTTGCCTTGGCTACAGTTTTGTCTTCGAGTTCCCCTTTTCTTCTTCAGATAAACCCATCTATTCTCTCCCTTTCCCACCACAAACCTGGGGAAGTGATGCAAGTGGCCCCAGGCACCTCTGCCTTCCAGGGCAGACACAGAAGATAGCAGCCCTGACCTCACCATTCTAAGGTCTGGGGGTGGGTGAGTTCCATCTGGGAGTGCCAGGAGCACCGTGTGTGGCCAACACTAAGAATCTCACGCCCGTGGAATGTCAGTGCCCAGTCTAGGATGGCTGCAGCCCACACTGAGTCTACCAGACAAGATCTGACCCACAGACTAGATGAATCACCTCCCAAAGTAGGCCAGCCAGTGGGCCAGCCAGCCCCAACCAAGGGCTCACTAATCCTCTTCCTACCCTAGGATAGTGTAGAATCTAAGCTAGTGGTTCTTAAACTTGCCTGCACAACGGAGTCATCTGGGGATCTTTAGAAACACAGATGCCTGGGCTTTGTCCACAGAGATTTCTGATTTAATTGGTCTGAAATGTAGCCTGGGCATAGGGATTAAAAAAAAAAAATCTCCCAGGTGATTCCAATATGCTGCAGCATTTGAGAAATCCAAGAGACTCTTCCCTACTATTCCCTATCCAGCCGCAGAGTTAACACATTGGTGCCAATAGATGCACACTGCCCAGAAGGTTCACCTAAAATACAGTATCCACTATGTGAACAAAAGCAAAAATACAATTGTCTTCCAAGAGCAAGGCAAAATACCCAAATTCCATTAACCTGCCAGATTCTCAGGTGAAAGATTTGTCTCCATTCATGGGCACAAAGCTGGAAACCAAGAAGACAGCATTTGTCTCTTGGGCTGGCCCAAGATAGAGATGGAATGGGAAATTCTGTTATGATTTCACAAATATAGGCATTGGCCTGTGTCTCTCCTGGGAGTTCATACATCTTGGTGCATCTGGCATGGAATTCATCTGCTCTGATTAAGCCCCTGGCACTGGTGGCAGATGGCTGAGCTGCTCCCAGTGCACCTGGCTTGTCCACAGCACTGGTGAAAAAATTGATTTGTCTCACATGTCTTAAAGGACAAAAAAGCTGTGACCTCTCTTAGCTTTTGAGGTTATTGGGATATAGCTAAGTAAAGAGGTTGAGGGCTAGTGGTAAGAGCAGAGATGTTCCCCCCCCCAAAAGTGATTCTCTAATGTTTCTATTAAAATATTCTAAACAAAATAAGGAGGGCCATTCCCTGCGGTCTGGGGCCTATTTCAGAGCAGATTTACCCTTCGTCAAGTTTTCCTTTATTTTATCTTTACGACAACAACAATGATAAAACACAGGATGATTCTGCATTCTAATCAATGACAAGGCAGTCTTAATTTTGGTGGCAGAGAGTGATCCAGTGCTCTAAGAAGGGGAGCTCTGAGCAAGTCCTGTGGCTTTTGGAATCCCCACATGGCATGGGGCAGCCCATCAGAACTCCAGCAATGAAAGGGGCCCCCAGGATGAGGAGTGACCAGCGAAGACCAGGCGTCCCATTCTCTGTGCCAGAACCATCTTGCACATCTATGCTCACTAAATCACACAAACCTTAGTTTTGCTAAAAATTTCACTCTTTTTAAAAATGTGTCAGCCTCTTTTCCTTCCTGCCTGCTACCTTCAGTCCATCACCCCTATCTGCCCACCTGCCCTCTCTTCATCTGGCAAGGCCTCCCTGACCACTCCAGCACAGAATGATGGCGGTGGTGGTGATGGTGGTGATGATTCTTCACTACTGCTAGCAAAGTGCCATGCGCTGTTCTACTCAGCATGTATTCACTCATTTCATCTTCACAGCAAACTTGGGAGGAAGGTGACATTATTGTACCCATTTTACAGTTGAGGGAACTGAGCCACAATAAGATTAAAGCTAACCTACATCTAAGGCTAGCACTCGTACTATCTGGTGCTGACCTCTGCAACTACTCATATTAACTTGCCACTAGACCATCAGTGTTAGATTTTCTTTGCAACTAGACTGAAGCTCCCTACTTTTACTATTGGCCAATAGCACTGAGAATGAAGCAGATCATAAACACTTTCTCAAGAATCTTCATTGATTCCCGATTGCCTATAGTGGAAAGAAAAGTCTTAGTCTCTCCTGGGAATCAGGGAGACTTGGATTTCAACTTAGTCTGAGTTCTGTGAAAGAAGCAGCCACACCTGTCTTGTCCACCATAGCATTCAGAGCTGGTTCCAGCTTAGCACATAGTGGGGCTCAAGTAAATATCCACAGGATGAACACAAGTGTGTGTTTGACTTCTGCCTCCCACTACTAATTATATGACCTTGAGATGGTGAGATGGCCTCTAAGGCTTAGTTTCTTCATCTATAAATTTGGGATAAAAATTCTCTATTGCCTGAAAGGTTTGATGTAAATGTAAAATCAGTCAGGATAATGGGTACAAAGGTGTTCTGGAAATTATCAAACCCGTCCAAAAGCATATCTGTTACTCTCCTCCCAGGGAAACCAAGCTCTACCCCTCTGGGCCAATTTCATTTCTCACTTTCCTTGAGCACATACTTGGATCGGCCCACATGCCCAGAGTCCCTGTGTTCCTTCCTCCACATGGGCACTTGGCACACTTGCAGTAAAGGGCCAGATAGTAAATACTTCAGGCTCTGCAGGCCGGTCTACTCGCCTCCACCACTATAGCACAAAAGCAACCACAGGACCAGTGTGGCTATGTTCCAATAAAACCTGATTTATGGAATCTGGCCCATGGGCAGTAATTTGCTCCATACTATTATTTGTGCAGTTTTTCCTGCCTAGAATACACACTCCTCATTTTCCCTAGATGCTTCTCCATGCGGTTTCCCAGTGAAACTTCTTCAGCCCACAGCAATCTCCTTATTCTCTGCTTTCCTAATATATCAGATCAGTGACATTTTATTTCCTAAATGGAGGAAGCCATATTCAGGTTTATGTTAATCCCTTTCTTTCTCCTGAACCACTTCCTATGTTTCCTGTGTATTTCCTCCCTCCACCAGTTCATGTGCTTCTGGAACTTCACTCTCACTGATGGACACTGCACAGGCAAAGACTTGGCTACTGGCAGGAGTTATTCTCTTCCACTCTCCAATGGGACAGCAACATAGCAGGCAGGTGGACAGTCAGGCTCACTCACTGGCTGGGGCACTCACTCTCAAACACTAGCCATGCCCAACACCTCAGATTCCTCTTTAGGCAAAGCTGCATATTACCACATGGCACAGATCTCAGCAGCTGCTCGTGAATGTTAAATCTTTACTGCAAGAACCTTTGGAGGTGCTTTCAGAGCTCTAATGATATGCTGCCTTTTATTGTTTAAAGATTGTTTCACGTATGTTAATCCCAGAGCCCCAATTAGATGCTCCCTGGAGGAAGACAGACTTCACGTCTGAGGCTTCAACTTCTTCAGCACCTCTGCAGGGCCCAGCTAAACACTGGCTGACCTCCAAAGGGGTGCCAGATAAATACCCACTGACTGGGTAGCAGGGGAGGGTGGAGCAGCTTGAGTGGTTCCCAGCCCATAGACACGAACACTGGACAGCCAGGTGCAAAGCAGCTCAAATGGACCTACACTCCAAGAGGTGATGCCCCTTTCGACTGGCTGCATGGGGCTTCGGGCTTTGACTGGAAGCCAGCGCTGAGGCCCACTCCTTTGTAGCTAGCTGGTAAGAACAAATGCAAGACCATCAAATGACCTGTGACCTACGGAAGGTCACGTCCCATCCTGGGATCCGAATTTTATCATCTGTGAAATCATGAAGTGATACCAAAGAAGCTCGTCACTTCTGCTGTAGGGCTAAGATTGGACACATAAGATAGGGCAGGTTTTTTCATCACTGCTTCCTCTTCTATTTCAGAGAACTGGGTGTGGGGCTGGGGACCCTGAAGGAGAAATGGGCACATCTGAATTGCAGCAGACCCCTAAGGGAGCAGGAAGAACATTTCCAACCTCCACCACCTCACTCTTCTCACTCCTCCCCGCCTGCTTTCTCTTTACCAGGACTTCATCTTACTTAGTCAAGCTCAAGAAAGTCCACATCTTCTTACCTCATTTAACTCAAGAAAACAAAACAAAAGTACCCCGGAAGCCATTCACCAAGAGCCTTTGCCACATTTCCTCTTTCTCAGCTCTTAGCAAATCAGTCAGCAGCAATTCTCTCACCCCTTGGGTAGAAGCATTCAGGCCTAGGTCAGGAAGGAGAGCCTCAGGCAGGACCTACACAAGAAAGGCTATGAGCAGAGCCTTCCAGACCCTAAGGTTCCTGTTAGGCCTGTCCTCAATGAGAACCATAGAAGGCAAGGGCAGATTCCCATTGGTCTGGGCTGGATGCCCTGCTCAATGTCCAAGCCACAGACAAGCGTTATTGTGTCTTCTTGGGATGATCTCAACCAGTTAGGAAAGAGGAAGCCCTATGGAACCTCACTGCAGGGGCCCTCTCAGGTCCTAAAGAGTCTGTGTTCTGGGATGGATTCCCCAGTCCCATCCATGGCAGTGAAAGGGTTCATTCCCACAGATCCCTCTTTGAACCTATGGGGTTAAAATAAAAGGGTTGGAAACTCCTAATCTATATTCTCCAATAGGATATTTGCAGCAGAGCAAGAAAGAGGCTTCAGCATAGAGCTATCTGTTTAAGCAGAACCACATGGAATCTGAGCAGCTCCTACAGGGTGTAATGGAGGAACAGGGTAAAATAAGGAGGGGAACTGAGGAACTGGAAAAAGACAAGTCCCCGAAGACACAAATGGGGAGCAGATGATCAGTGCAGACAGTCAGTCAACAGGAACTGACTGAATTGCCTATGGGTTGAGGACTATGAAGGGCACCTTGGGAGATGAGACAGATGGGGTATGGTCCCTGTCTTTGGAAGCCCACAGGTCATTTGAGCAGGGAAGACAGAGATACTGTGACACACCAGAATAAGCACAGCACAATCTGGGATAACAAGCCTCAGTGGCTTTCAGGCAGTCCAGATCAGCTTCATGTGATGAAGGTCATCCTGGCAGACTTTCTAGAATGCCAGCATGTCCCAGAGCCTGGCACAGTGTCTCCTACCCATCAAAGTGGCCATCTCACTAGAATGCAGGAGTGGCTCATCAGGACCAGGGGTCAGTAGCTCCATGCAGGAGACCTAGAGAGCCCTGGCCTTGGAGCTACAGGGACCTAGCGTCAGGCCCTGCAGTGTCTCACTGTAATAATAAGTCACCAGCAGAAGGCACTGCTCTGAGGACCTCACAGTCACAATCTCACTGGGTGCCCTAAATAACTCAACGAGGGAGCTACTGTCATACCCAGTCCCTGCTCTTCACCTAGACCACACTGCCCTCAGGTGGGGACACAGGTTGGCCTTTGCTAGCCATGCCCCGTTCTGTGAAGTCAAGTAAATCAATCTCACCAAGACTCAGATTTCTTTGGGAAGCACAGTTCACAATTTGTTCTGGAGAGTAAACCTGATGGCCACGGGAAAGTGCTTAGCACGACCAAGTACAGCGAGCCCGCCACAAACATCAGCTGCTGCACGTCATTGTCATCGTCATCATCAGGAGTCACTGGTCTGGCAGGATGAGGTTTGGTGAGTGAGGACTGGCACAATTCAGGGCTCCTCTTGTCTTAATCTTGAGCCCTGACAGGCCTTTCAACCAGGACCACATGATGACTTTCTTGAGTCCTAACTACTTTCATCTTTAGGGCGATGGCCCCTTCCTCCATAAAAAACTACTGAAAGTCGCTGGGCATGGTGGTGCATGCCTATAACCCCAGCAGCTCAGGAGGCTGAGGCAGGAGGAGCACAGGTTTGAAGCCAGTCTCAGCAACTTAGTGAGACCCTGTCTTAAAATAAAAAATAAAAAGGGCTGGGGATGTGATTCAGTGGTTAAGCACCCTTGGGTTCAATCCCCTGCAGCAACAACTACAAAAAAAATTACTGGAAGTTTTATTTTATGACTGGATCAATATAAAGACATATTTATAGCTTATGTTAAAACTGCTTGGGCCACATAGGGAGGCCCTGTCTCTAAATAAATGAATAAATTAAAAAGGATTTTATTGCAGATTGTATTTGTGAGAAAGGATTGGTATCTAGAATATATGAAGAATTCTGGCAACTAGACAACAAAAAGGGAATAATCTGATTAAAAATGGATGAAGGACTTAAATGGTAATTTCTGCAGAGAAGATATATAGATGGTCAAAAAACATGAAAACATGCTTAACATCACTAGTTGTTAGAGAAATGCAAATCAAAATCACAATGAGATACGACCACTTCACGCCCATTACGATGGCTATTATAAAACATATTATTGGATGTGCAGAAAGTGGAACCTGGGTATTACTGGTAGGAATATAAATATAGTGCAACCCTGTGGGAAACAGTATAGTGATTCCTCAAAAAATTAAACAGGGGCTGGGGTTGTAGCACAGTGGTAAAGTGCTTGTCTAGAATGTGTGAGGCAGTGGGTTTGATTCTCAGCGCCACATAAAAATAAATAAATAAAATAAAGGTATTGTGTCCATCTACAACTGAAAATTTTTTAAAAATTAAACATAATTACCATATGATTCAGCAAATCCATTTCTGGGCATATATTCAAAAGAAAGGGAAGCAAGGACTCAACCAGATATTTGAACACCCATATTCGTAGCAGCATTACTCACAAAAGCCAAAGGGTGTGAGCAATCTGTGTCCCTTGGTGGATTAATGGGTAAATAAAATGTAGCATACATATAATGGAATATTATTCAGCAAAGGGAAGGAAATTCTGACATATGCTATAAACATGAATGAACCTTGAAAACACTATGCTCAATGAAATAAGCAAGTACCAGAAGGTCAAACAGTATGATTCCACTTATTTGGGGTTCCTACAGTAGACAAACTGATAGAGACAGAAAGTAGAAAGTGGTTTCCAGGGCCTGGGGGAGGGGAGCATGGGGAGCTATTACTTAATAGGTAAGGAGTTTCAGTCTGGGAAGATACAGTATTCTGGAGCTGGGGCTTGGGGCTCTGGTAGAGCTCATGCTTAGCATGCATGAGACCCAGGGTTAAATCCCAGCACCAAAAAAAATCACAAAAAAGGTCTGGAGAGAAATGAGGAATGGTAGTGATAACTGCACAACATATGACATCATAGTTAATGCCACACAACTGCATCCTTAACCCATTTTTTGTCCCATCTTCCCAGATGTGGAACACCTATAAAAACTTAAATTAAGCAACAAATACACAATTTATGGTAACTTTGAAATAATATGGGAACACTGATTATGTTCATAAAATTGAAAACTTTGGACTTGATGGGTAAAAATAATTTAAATGGGGGGCTAGGGATTTAGCTCAGTAGCAGAGCACTTGCCTAGAACATGCAAGGCCCAGAGTTCAGTCCTCAGCCCTGAAAAAAAATAGGATGAAAAAAAAAGGTAAAAATATTTAAAGTGGTAAATTTTGTGATGTGTGTATTTCAACATAGTTTTTTTTTTTTTTTTTTTTCAAAAAGATGGGGCTGGGAACTGGTAGGGTATTTGTTAAGCACATGAGGCTCTGGTTTTCATCTCCAGCACCACTAAATACATACATGCATACATACATAAACAAACAAACATACATTAAAAGAGGATTCTGATGGCAGATAGGGCTAAGAGGCCATGTGACTGGCCTGTTTTATCTGGATCCTTAAAGTTGGGGGCTTCCTTACTTTCTGTACTCCAAGCAGGTGAGGACCTAGCCCACTCCTAAGCAAGTTGGGCCTCCATCCCAAACCTCCAGGTCCTGTCTCTTTCCCTGGGACTAGGCCACCCAGCCAGAGGTGGCTCCAGCTCTGATTGTAGCTCTCTGCAGGATGGGGCATTCAACTCTGTACAGGATTCAGAAAATTCAGAGGTGGCGAGTGGCGAGTGGCATGTGGGAGCAGAGGGACTCTGGTGGTGAGCCAGTGCCCAGCACCCAGCATACCCACACTTGCTAGGAGGAGAGGCGGCTTAGTCTTAGGATACCACCTGCGCTGCCCTGCTGGAGGAGGCCGGTCCTTGCTGGTTCCCCTTGACCTGGAGTCCATAGCTGCCTTTACCTTGGGACAGATGGCACCTGATACTGCAGTCTGTTGGCAGCCCACACCTGTCCTCTCGGCTCAGGGCTGCCACTCCACCTCATACTGGCATTCTGCACCCAGGTGCTTACGGATCAATCTGGGATACTGACACACAGCCTTGTTAGTTACTGAGTGGCTCTGAGTCTTTTCATGTGTGTGTGCTCTCACTGTGTCACAAAGGCCTAGGGGTGAGGACTTCTGATTTCCTCTATGCCCTAAATGGCTTGGAAAGTGCACTATCCTCAGTGACTCTAAGGTGTGTACTGCTCTCATGGTGTTGCATTTGGGGACACAACTGGCTTTGCTGCTAGAGCTTCAACTACTGGGGAGAGCTGGAGAAGCAGTGTGCTTGGTGGTTAGGAGCACCAGCACTGGACTACTTGGGTCCAAATCCTGGTCCTGCCACTCACAGTAGTGTGACCTTGATATGTTACTTGACCCCCTCTGTGCCTCAGTTTCCTCAGTGTTAAATGGAAACAATGATGGCGCTTCCCTCATATCGTGTTGTGAGGATTCAAATGAAGATTCTCATGTAAAGCCCCCGGACAGTGCTGACTCGTATCAAGGACCCCCAATCCTGGCCCTTTCTCTGTTCTGAGAACAGGTGTATCCCTCCCAGCACCACAGCCATGGCCCATCACCTACATCAAAATTTAACACCCAACGGCATTTCTCAAAATGGTCTTTGTTACCACAAACCCCAGAGCTCCACAAGTTCTCATGGTTCAGTGCTGGGCCCCTGCTTATCACTTCCACTCCATTGGAGGAGCAAGTCTTCCCATTGTACAGAAGGAGAAAGTGAGCCCTGGAGTCATGAGCATGCTTCCTGAGGTCTCACAGAGTGATGGCTTGAGAGTGAGCTCCCAGGGGTCATATGAGGTCCTGGGACCTCAGGGCAGCACCCCCTGCCCACTGTGCCCAGGCACTGACAGGGTGCCCAAACTACTGGAGTTGCCAAACGAGTATCTTTCACTCACTCAAAAGTAAATTGGGAAAGAAAAACAAATGAGAGGTTTACTGGTTCCTTCCTCCCCACCCTGCCACTCCCCACGGCTAAAAGGCCAACAGAAGAAATCTGTCATAGCAGACTCTCCTGCTTCCTCACATGGGCCCCTCAGCCCCCAACACCCTTGGTGGCCCTGCTCACCATCTCCTGCCAGCAGGTACCAGGTCCAGTTGCTTAGTGACCCAGCCCTGCCCACCCTCATCCTCCAGGGCAAACAGCTGAATAATCATGGACAGGGTGGGAGGGCCACTCTAGGTTTGAAAGTTGTCCTTGCATTTTCTGCTCACTCAGTGGGATTTTTCTTTTCAAGGTAACTGGGAAAATCCATTTATCCAGAATCTTAGCAAGCTTCCCTTGAAAACAGTCCTGAGATCAACTTTCACAAAAGTTACCCTGAAGTGCTTGTTCACGTGTCCTCTGGAGAGTCCCTGCTGCCTTCCAGAACTCTTGGTTATTGATAAAGAAGCTCCAAGCCAGCTCCTCCTTCATCAAACATGCATTAAGCAACTACCATGTGCCAAGGACACAATGAAACCCAAGATGTGGCCGCTGGTCCAGGAAATTACAGCCCATCATAACGAGGGATAGGTGAGGACAGTCAGGACGTTGGGAGCACAGAGAAAGAACCATTTGAGCTACAGCCAGAAGCACCAGCTCCTATATCCTCTACATGAACCTGCACTTTCCCAGCCCCATGTGAGTGTCATAGTATACATGCTGTACCTGTCTATCATGGTGTTTCGGCCAATGGAAAGGACATCTCGTCTCAGTCTGTGGCATGGGAAATTCTGCTCCTTACTGCCCATAGCAAGGGCAGCACCCTGAAGATCCAGCCTCTGCATGACAGTCAGTGCCTGGTAAAAACCACTCTTTGCACTTGGGGAGAACTCAGAGGTGAGGAGGAGTGTGAGAGGCCCATGAACAGGAGGCTGAGATGATGATACAACAGAGTACACTAACCCAGGTTTCCCAAGCTGAGAACAGGAAGAAAAAAAAAAAAAGAGGCTGAATTTCAGCATCAGGAAACTGGCTGAATGAGAATATCTGGAACCTTTCAAAAACAGGACTCTCATCCAAGAGCCCTGTGTGATGGGAAGAGCATAAACTTTAGAGTTAGACAAATATGGGGTAGGGCAAAACCCCCTGGATGACCCCCTTTCACATATTGCCTGTCAAATGTGCCAGCCTCCTGGCAGGGGAGCAAGAGAAACTCTGCTGGTGCCACCTGTCAATCCTAGGTTCTCTGGTGCCTTCCTCTGTTCAGGATTGTGGCCCCACACTTAGCAGGGATCCAACCAACCATGTCCCATTGTAGAGCTCCCTGGAAAAGGAAGGACTGATAACTGGGTTGGAGGAGGAGGGGAGTAATGAATACAGCTTCCCTTCCCCTGCCTGCAATCGGTTATGTGCAAGATTGCTTGGAAACAGGGGAATAGTCATAATGACCTCTAACAACCTCTTCTAACTCTAGAGACTGCTTTTCAGAGGTTAAGGCAATGCACTCCACCTCTCCCTGGGCTGCTGCAACTTTGTCGCTGCCAGCTCCTGCCAGCCTACCTCTAGCCCTCTCAAATGGCAACTGAAGTCCCAATCCTCTCCTTCTAGGAGTCAACCTCTCAGTCCTCCCTGGCTCAAGAGCTGCCGCCATGTTCTGATAAAAGCCATGTGACTGTAAGGCAGATGCTAAGAGTGTCTTTCACTTGGATGTCCCTGTTGCCAGGGACCCCCATCTAATTACTTCATGGATGGCAAGGGGAGCACTGAGGGTCTGTTACACGATGCAGCAGGAGGCCACAGGGTCTTTAAGAGTGGAGACCATGTCTTGTCCACCTCTGTATCCCCCACCTCTGGTACCCAGTGCTATAAGACAGTTTAAAACACAAGGTTTTGACTAAAGCCAGGTACTGCCAGGTTTGGGATACTCTAGGAACCAAGCAACGGTTTCCCTCAGGAAGCAAAGGGAGTTTGTGAAGGCTTTGGGGTACCACAAGCAGTTGTATGCAGGACATTCAGAAAGGGAAGAAACAGGATGGAAACCAGCTGGGTATCTTATTACAGCACCTCAGTGAGAGGTAACGAGCACCCAACACAGGGCAAGGTGGGAGACAGGAAGGAGAGCTGCCATCTGCCACACTGTGGAAGTAGGGCCCATGGTGACAGATGGGGTGAAGGCCCCCGAGGTTCTGAAGGTGGGGGACTAGACAGACAGGCAGAGACAGGGAGAGAGATCATTTATGAGCAAAAGAAATGGGTTGGTTCTGGACATTATGAATACTGGGTATCTGAGGTGCACATGAGCAGAGAGCTCCAAGCACCAGGAAGACAGGTAGGATGGGAAAGGTAGCTGGGAAGTGAGACGCACCGCACCGTGGACACTTACACCTCTCTTCTTCCTCCTGGCTCTCAAATTAAATGCTCCTGATTCTCAGCAAATTTATCTGGTTCTCTTGTATCCAGAGAATATACCAGGCCAGACCTGGGACCCCAGCCTCTTTGAGGAGTATATTGAGCTATGCAGAGGAGGAAACAGGCCTTGGATGGGGATAGGAAGCCATCTAGGCCTTCAAGCTGAGAGCAGAAGGAAGAAGAGAATCCAGGACTCCAGGCTGGGCCTGTTGGTAACCTCTCCTTCAAGATCATGGGCTAGGGAGCTGGATCCAGATCCCAACTTGACAGTGTGATATAAGAGCTGGGATTCAGGTTTGATACCAGTGCATAATCTTTCTTCCCAAACTGCTAGGGTAGGCGGATGCTGCATGCACCCAAATCTGTAAATGGAATTGCTTTATTACAGAAAATACAGCTGAGTCAAGATAAACAGTTTAAATTTGTGAACAAAAGAGGGGACAGAAGGGGATGATCTGGAAGACAGAGCAGAAGAGCTGAACCAAGCAGTGTGAATGAGGATGTCTTGGATAAGTCCAGGTGGTCCTGCAGGAGGAGACTCACACCAGCCATTCAGGTCCTCTGCCTGACCCCACATAGGGGAGGTCTTACAAACCCCTAAACAAAGAGGTGAGGGAATCTCAAAGAAAAATAAGGCCAGACTCATATCACAAGTGTTCCTGCTGAACAGGCAGATGAAGTGCCCACATCTGAAGGTTGAAGTGACCTGGCCACAGTCTCTCAGTTAGCAGCCTGAGTGGGGATGAGAAGCCAGGACTTGACTTACAGTTCTTTGTGTCCTCTGTTTACATCAGGTATTAGTCAAACTCTCAAAGGGCTGTCACCCTAACAGCCTTTAGAGCTTAGCATGTTGTGATGCGTGTAATGAAGAAAGCTCTAAGCAGGCCCAGGGGACCTGAGTCCTCCATTCTCTCTCTACTTAATGTGACTGGGGACAAATCCTTTTACCTCTCTGGGCCTTAATTTCCAGCTTAGGAACCTCTTGGGAATCTGTGATAAATGTTCATCTTGCAGTTCAACTACAGTAATCTGTCAATTAGCAAATATTTTCTAAACAGGTGGTGCCTACTCGTTGGAATATGTGGGAATTGCCTGGGGAGAGTATTTTAAAAGCAAACTCTGGGGTTCCACTTGCAGAGTCAGGAGCCAGGAGCTCTGGGGTGGAGCCCCTGCGTCTCCATTTCCAAAACGTGATTTAAAGACTGATTCCAATGCCAGGGGCCAGGGCCACCCTTTGAAATACAGCAAAGGTTTCAGGTGCTGCAGAAGACCCAGAGAAGGACTGAGTGAGGAGAATCATCTGTCCTCAAGGAGCTCCCAGGCTAGCTGGGGGAGACAGGACCCCACCCCAAGAGCAGCATACCTTCAACAACAGATGAAGAGGTACAGAGGCAGAGAGACAGAGGTCCTGCCCTTCACCAAGGTGTGAGCAGGGCTTCCAAGGTGCAGAGGGTACTGGGAGGAGGTGGCAGAAGCAGTCAAAGGTTCATCACTGCAGGCCTCCTTGTGCACCTGGGCTCACAGTTGCAGGTCAAGTCCCATCCTCCCTGTGGTTAGGTGTGGCCACGTGGCTGAGTCCTGGCCAATGGCATGTGGGTGTGAGAAACACACTACTTTCGGGCCTGGCCCACAAAAATCTCCCCTGTGTTATCCTGAGCCCCAACCTGTCAATTTAACTTCACATACAGAGGGAAATAAACTTCTTATACTCAAGGACTGAAAATCGAGGGTTGTTTCTTCTAACAGTTTGTCCGGATTATAGCAACTAAACTCAGCCAGAATTCAGTCAGTGCCGGCCTATGTATCCAAGTACTTGGCTGAAGGGGATGTGATTCCTGATCTTGCGGGGCTGATGACCTTCAACCTTCAACTTTTGCAGGGAAAAGCAATGCTAGGAAAGGCCAGAGGTGGTGAAATCCATGGGGTGGAGTAGAGGTCACATCCATAAATGGAAGGCGCCTGTACAAATAATCATTTGGGGTTAGTCTTGGACAGCGTAAGCCGCTGAGATAGCACATAAAAACCCTTCGATGGTCTGGCAGCCCCAAAGAGTCCTGTTTTATTTTTATTGCTCAACTTCAGATATAGCTTAATTTTAGTATTCTCTCATGCCAAGGTGGCCAGGGGCAGGTGCTGTGCCTGTGGCCTCGTATGTGTGCTGCTGGCAGAGTCGAGGGTTTCCCCACCTGGTCCAGGGCTCTCAGGGTTGGCTGCTGTTCCCAGAATACTGAGGCTCCCTCCAGGGAGAGGCTGACTGGCCAGGCAAAAAGAGAGTAATGTAGTATCCTGAACTTGAAAAACCCCTTCTCTTGGCATCTTCCTTGAAAAAAAATTTTTTTTCAAGGGTGTCAGTGCAGACCAGAGAAGGCCTGGGGGTGGGGTGGGGGTAGGAGGGGTGGGAGTGTTCCACATGTGCTTAAATACAATATCTAAGCATAAATACAGTCAACCTTCTGTTATCCATAACCACAAAGAACAACACATGGAAGTCTCTAGCAAGAGGTAGATTTTTATCTAGAACAATCTTTCCTTTTTAGGATAGACATTAAGGAGAACTTTAAAATGATTAAAGTTTTAAGATTACAGGGACCTCCTGCTAGTGTTAGAACTCAGGGTCAAGGTCCCAGGACTAGTTGCCTTATGGAATGGAGGGATGATAATGATCTTTCCTGACCTCACCCAGCCTCCAGTTATTTGGGTCTTTCCATTTTTGGAGAGGGCTCTGAGGGGACAGAGTCTGAAGTCTGTCCTTGTTACCCACTGAGTAGAAGACCAAGAAGAGGAGAGGAGCACTTGACAAGGAGTCCAAGGAGGGTGTCAGTCCAGGCTCCACTCAACCAGATGTGTGGCCTGGTGAAACATCTGCACCTCTCTGACCTCAGTTTCTCCCTCTGTCGAGCAGGCTTCATGCATCCTCAGAGTACTTCCGAGATGCACTGGGTGGGCTCCAGAGTCCTGGAGTCCTAGAACCCACTGAACACACACATTCCCACATCTTAGATGAAGATTCCTACCTTACTGAGAGCATCCGGTCTACACTGCCTGAGCCCACAGGAGCCCATTTTGATACACATGACCCAGGGAAACACAATCTAATTGAACTCTGTCAAGGGGGAAGTGCCCGGAACAGAGCACCATGTCAGGCTCCTGAAACTGCCTAGTGTGACTCAAAATGAGCTCCCAGGGCCCCTTCAAACAAAGCACACTGCCCCAGGAAGCTGCCATCTCCTGAGAGGAGAGGCCAAGTGGGGCCCAGGACCTGTTCCCCTTTCTACTGTGCCAACTCTCCAAGCTTCAGGTGCCATGAAGTGGGGAGACCTTCCCAGTGCCTCCCACCTTCTACTGAAGGGGGCTACAGAGAGGTCTCAGGGACTCCTTGGGAAATGGCTAGTGACAACTCCCAGGGGATGGCATGGAAAGGGCAGCGAGGCTTCCCCATGGCTCTGTTCCAGTCAGGCCCAGACTGAGCAGCAGACACAGGTTGTTCTGACAGGGCTATTTATAGAAGCATCTCGGCCTTTCCTGAATGGGGGCCTCCGTCTCTCAGCGACCGGGAAACACATAAGCTCCTTCCCTTGGAGACAGGAAAAGAAATTCTCTCAGGAGCTCAGACATGTTCTTGCTTTGGGGAGAGAAGAAACATGTTAGGTGTCAGAACTGGGTTGGGATATGGCAGATGGCTTTGAGGCCTTTTCCAGAGTGACTCCAAGGGAGAAGAGGAGCTTGAATATGTGATCAAAGGTGAAAACATGAAGAACAAGAGACCAAAATGTTTGGAGGAAGCTTCTCCAGCTCCCAGGTTAGCCACGCATGCTCCCCTTCACAGCCTGAGCCTTCTCCAGCCAGTGGGCCCAGCCCACCCTGGGACTTCTCACCCAGCCCTGCCTCTCCCTGGAGAGCTGGGACCAGGCTGGAGGCCATTCTGGGGTTGAGGAAAACTCCCTGACTGCAGTTCTGAATACCGTCAGGGTCTTCTCATACCATATATTAGAGTTGGCAGAGGCCAGGGATAGGAGAGGCCATACCCACCTCCTCCTCCTTCTCTGGAGCATTTATTGTTTATTGCACCATCTGATGTTGAACAAAATGAGTTTCTTAGTAGGGATTCCTGTCCCCAGTGGGCTTACAGACTCAGGCAAAAGGGAGGGAGACACACAGAGGATCTAAGACACGAGATGATTCAAGACACAAAGTAAAGAAGGCATTTCTGTAGACACCAAACCAAAGATGCATTTCCTGGGGTGAAGAAATGAAGGAGAATTTGGAGGAAGAATGAAGAAAGGAGGGTGTGTGGGCCTGGGGATAAGTCATTCCCCACCCTCAACCCCACCTCAGCATATTTTTTTATGGGGATACTATTTCTATTTCTTCCAAGAATACCAGAAACAACTACCTTTTTCCATTGCCAAGTAAAAGAAACCCCAGCTTTGCAGTGTCCCTTCCTCACTCAATTATGCAAAATTCTCACCCTCTGGGACCAAGGGTTTACACAGTGGCCAGTAGTGAGAAGCAGACCTAGAAGCTAAACTGGGTTTAAAAACAGGAACCATTTCCTTCCCAGGCAGCAACAAAACTCTCTAGAGCAACAGTTCAAAACCTCAACTGCATCTGAGAATTACCTGGGAGCCTTTCAAAATCCAATGCCCAGATTACCCCTCAGACCAATTTAATCAGACCCCCTGGGTTTTTGGCCCAGGTGTCAGTATTTTCTAAAGCTCCCCTCTCTCCATTTCAGTGGGTAGCTAACATTGAGAACCACGGTTCCAACAGAAAGGAGGGTCACACAATGAGGCAAGAACCCCAAGAAAGGGTGAGACACTTCCCCTCTGCAATGACACTGTTCTGCATGAGACCTACCTAGCCAGAGAAGGGAACTCCTGTCCCCTGCCCCCAGCCCTCCAGAATAAGCCCTGCTCTCTAGCCTCATGAGGGGGTGCCCCAGAAAACATGCGCTTGTTCCAAAGGTCTGTTTTACTTGATTCCTTCAAATATAAAATCACAATCTCTTCTTTGGCTCTTGGGCATCTCCTCATCATTGAAAGTACATTATTGAAAGTATTTTCACCTGCTGTCAGAACCCAGCAAGTACAGGGACTGCAGGAAGGATGATTAATAACCAAGGAGGCCTCAAGTCAGGCTGGGGGTAGTTTTGGGTTAATTTTAATTGGTATAGCACTGTTGAATTAATGATGTGCCTGCCATACACCTGTGAAATTTAACAGTTCACTTTTGCCTACAAACAACCCCTTCTAGGTAACCTCTCTATGGTCCTGGCTTAGGCCCTTCTCATCTAAATAACACAACAAATAAATAAACACAGTTTTCCCTCCATTCCCACCAAGACATGTGGCAGATAATGTGGCTCTATAGACGACTGGGAGAGCACAGCCAGGGAACCCAGGCTTGCTGGGTGTCCAGAGGCTGACCCTTGAAGAGACACACAAAACTTCACCAGCCCTTGAGGTCGCCCAAGCCCACTTAGGAAGTCATAATAAGAACATGACATCAGCCTAGGAGAGAAGTTTTACTCTGTTTCTAAAAACACCCTGGACTTCTGCAAAGTCGTGGACTCGGTTTTAAAATGGTTTCTAGCCACTTGGAATACGGAAGTCTCAATCTATGAAGTGTTTATCCTACAGAGAGACTGGGTACCATCACCTCTCTATCTAGCACTTGTAAGCTCAAATTGGTGGGGTGGGGGGACTGAGCAGTTGCCCAGTTACCCTCTCTGACACAGGTGAGCACCATGCAGCCAATCCATGAGCAAAGTGCTGTCCCCAAACCCTAGAGAGCCATTTTGAAAAGGTCTGGGGACAGGAAATGCTGAAAGGAGATCTGATCAGAATTGTGGAGGTCCTTGAAGGGCTCCTTCACAATTGGTCAAGAGGGTCTCCAGGGCCATTGCTCAAGAGGGTCTCTGGCAACTGCCCAGCCACTCTTGTGACACATGGGGTGACCTGTTTGCCAGGAGTTTTCCCTTCTAGAGCACAGAGGTTATTTCCTCCCGGCCAAAAGCTCTGTATTCCATCATCATGTTTACCTTTAACGGATGTTTGCTCTGCACATTCCTGAAAAAGGTGGTCTTGGCCGTGAAGAAGCAATCTTCCAGCTCCTCGTCCAGGCTGCAGTACCCACTGCTCATGCTGCTGTCCACCGTCATCGAGCCCAGGGCCCCCCGGACCGAGGCTGCGAGCACATCGGACAGGGCGGGCTCGGGATGCGGTGGAGGTGGGGACCCCTCTCCGAGCCAGTGGGGCTGACTGCGTTTGTCACTGGGGTGCGAGTGGCCCAGGCGGCGGGGTACCCGGTTGCCGTTCCCGCGCGCCGCCTCTGCCTGCACAGCCCCGGGGTCGGCCCCGGGCGCCCGGCTCGCGCGCCTCGCTCTCGGCTGCGCTCGGCATCTGCGGTTTCATCTCCGCCGCGCGGCGCCGGCTGGCTTGCTCGCTCCGCCCGGCGTGCAGAGCGCCATCTCCACACCTCCCCCGCCTGCCCGCGCCTTTCCTGCCCCGCGCCGCGCAGCCCCGAAGCCACTTCCTCTGGCAAGGTTCCTCAAAGCCCAGCTCGGCTGTCACCGCGCCCCTCCCCCTCCTCCCCACCCACCTAGGTGCCACGGACCCGGTGGCAAGTGGATCTAGGGCTCTACCAGTCTGAACAGGGATGCAGGGAAGGAAGAGACCAGGCTGAACCCAAGGGGGGACAATTCCCTCTGTCCCTTACTCTTCCTGCGCCGCCCTTCTGGAAAGAGCCCTCTCACCCCGCATGGTGGCTGGGGTTCAAGGAGTAGAAGGTGGTGTAAGATCTACATCTTCCTCCTCCTTCCGCACCCACCCCTCACTCCATCCCACTCCAGCCCCATTGTGGGGTGGGGAGAGCTGGGTCAATCAGTGGTTAGAGAAGTAACTGAGAAGAAGGCAATCGATATCTGGTCCGCCTGGAGAAGCAACAGTATTTTAACTTGAAAATGCCAGAAGAAACTGCAGGGACTCACAAGCACATGCAAATCATATGCAAAGCTATGCAAGACTGGGCTGAGCTAGCCCACCCTCCCACCCACAGAACTTGGCCCTCAGCCTCAGGATACCCAAGGAGCCTGCAGATGCTGCCCAGGTTGGGTGCGCATTTTCTTGACTGCCAATCCAAGAGGGTTCTTGACCAGATCTTGTCATTCCTAGCATTAAGATGGCTTATTTCTATTTCTCCAGCAACTGGATGAACCAGTTGGGGGAATACTTTCCTTGTGTAGGATTGAACACCTCAAAGCAATTAAGGCAACACCCCTACAACTTCTCACACAAGATTTGTACAACAATAGCAGTTACAGCTCCCATTGTTTTAACAACTACTCTATGCCCAGATGATTTACATGCAGTCTGTCACTTAAAGTTCCCAATAATCACTAGATAGAGACTATGGGCACCATGCTCATGGAGTCCAGTGGTCTGCGGACCCCAGGAGTGGCCTGGAAGTGGCTGGGGGTTGGCAGTCAGAACTCTCTCCAAGTCTGTGTGGCTTTTCCTGCAGTACTGAAACAATTCCGTGCTGGGGAAGCACAAGCTGGTGGAGGGCTAGACTCAGCCCCCAGACGCCAAGCTGCTGACTCCATTTTAAACTCTGGTTACTTTTATGAGGAGTCCTCTCCCTCCCCCACCTTTGCCAAATCTGTCAGTGCTCAGGAGGGTTTCAAACAGCAGCTCAATTTGGCTCCATCCTCCCACACAGCCTCTTTCCCAGAAGCCTGAGACTGCCTGGCAGGCACAAAACTGAGATAGCTAAGAGCCAGCACCCCTGGGCCCACCACCCTTGGCTCAGGAGAATGTCAATGCCAGTAGCTGCCTCCTTGGGTGGGAAGATAAGAGGAGGTAGACAGCTGGGGCAGGGCCTGGTGGCGGAGTGGGGGTGGGGGTGCTATGGAGAGTCTAAGAGGGTTGATCTGACATGAATGGGGTTGAAGGTAGGTTCTGGCTCTGACTGGTGTAATCTGTTCTTCCAAACAGGCATTTTAGAAGGTTTTGGGGGGTTTTCCCCAGGGAACACGGTTCAGGCCTCAGGCAGAGGAAGCTGGTGTCAGTCTCCAAGTTCAGTGCCAGAATGTTGAATGCTACAGAGGTTCTGCGTGATCCAGGGCCATCGTGGCAGCCTACCTGCTTGTCCAGCAAGCAAAGAAACACACTCATAGAAAGAACCTCCTTGCTCAGTGGGAATTCAATACTTAAGGGAAAAAACAAGCCCCAGATTCTCTATGGGCACAATGTCCTCCTCAGAGTCACACAGGGAGCTCTGCAATGCCACCACAGTGCTACATGTTCAAAATGTACAATCTTAAAATGCAGCAAATAACAATCTTTTCAAACACTAAGCCAAAGTCCCCCAGGAGCCAGCTCCTTGTGAGGAGCACACTAGATGCCAGACCTGGCAGGAAGGTTCTCAGGGACACTGTGTTCTTGTAGGGAGCTGCTCCATGCCATTCCAAACATCCTGAAAATATGACATCCCAATAGGGCCTTTTAACCCCATTGTTTTTCACTTAGCCTAACCTGGCAGCAGGTATTCTGTCCATTTCACTGGTGAAGAGACTGAGGGACATAACTAGTTCCATCACAGCTCATTACCTCCAGAGTCCCTTGACTCCTATGTAATGTCTCTTTCCCTAATTCCACCTCACCTGTCAATGAATCTAGACTTGGAACGAGGCCATGTACATAAGTCAGGAAAAAGGAGACTGTGCTGGCAGCAAGCCTAGGCCTAGAAGAAATCTGCAAAGATCATACACAAAATAATAAGTTGGTCAGTCTACAGGGGACAAATCCAGACTGAAGCCCTAGGATCTCAAAGGGAGGAAGACTGGATTGGAGTGTCTAATGACACTGTCAGAATCTCTCCCCTATGAATAATCAACAGTGGTGACATGGATTGGCCTAAGTAAGAGGGCAGGCATGGACAAGCCTGAGCAGTAGTCTTTTAAGCTTCTTTGAGGTGATCCACAAGTCATGGGAACTGGCTGTTCTTGTCTGTGGGCCCAGGAGGAGAAAGCGGGCCCTAAACACAGCATGCAGAGCCTAAGGCTCACAGCACTGTGCTGGGGTTTAGAGATCCCTGGTGAAATGATGAATGACACAAAGTATCAGATGATGAAAGACATTATTTTAAGCTTTTCTTCCTTTCTCAAATGCAATCCTGACATGGGGCTGAATCCTCTTGTGAGATCCACCTGTGGTTCTGCATGTTAAAGGGAGGCTGCAGTGTAAAAATGGAACCCCAGTCCCAACTCCACTTGATGTGGCATCCTGAGCAACGGTGGACCTCAGGCTTCTTCGCCTATCCAACTGAAGGGTATCACGGTGAAGATCAGATGTGAGACCTTAAACCTACTAACATATGCCAAGGCTGAACACCAGGGTGAGGTGTTCCCCCAACTGCCCAAATTTACTTTGAAGTTATTATTAGCTTGTGTGCTATTCACTTGATGCACATCATTTAATTTTTTGCTTACATCAAACTAAGGAGGAAGCTGCAGTTATTTTCTCTATTTTACAGAGAGGAAAAGGAGGATAAGGCAGGTTAAATAACTTGCAAGTAGCTACACAGGTTATTAATGGTGGAATCGAATTAACCCAGCTGGGTCTCACTCTAGCCCCAAGTCCTGGAACTCTATGTTCTGTGGACTCATGGGTTAGCACTGGGATGCCTCTCATCACAGGTCCAAAATTGAGCTCACTGCCCACCTGCTCATTCTCTGTCCTTTAGTATTTCCTGTCTTGATGAGTGTTATTAACCTAGATTACTGCAAAGCCTTGTGGGAGTTTCCCTTGTTTGCATCTCTGCCTCCTCCAAACTGCCCACCCCCTTGTTGCCAAAGTTACCTAAGGCCAAGTTTTTTTTTTCCCCCATTGGTTCTTTTTAATTACACATGACAGTATAACCCATTTTGACATAATTATACAGCATTGAATCTATCTTTTCTTTCACAATGTAGATTCACACAATTCATATAATCTTACATATACATAGGGTAATACTGTCTGTCTCAGCCTTCTATCTTTCCTTCCCCCACCCCTCCCATCCCATTTTCCTCTACACCATCCATACTTCCTCCATTCTTTTCTTATCCCCCCCATTACACCCCCACCCCCCGTTATGTATCAGCATCCACTGATCAGAGAAAACATTCAGCCTTTGATTTTTTGGGCTTGGCTTATTTCACTTAGCATGATATTCTCCAACTCCACCCATTTACCAGCAAATGCCATAGTTTTATTCTTTTTATGGCTGAGTAATATTCCATTGTGTATATATACCAGTTTCTTTATCCATTCTTCCATTGAAGGGCATCTAGGTTGGTTCTACAATCTGGCTATTATGAATTGAGCAGCTATGAACACAGATGTGGCTGCATCCCTAAACTTTGCTGATTTTAAGACCTTTGGGTATAAACCGAGGAGTGGAATAGCTGGGTCAAATGGTGGTTCCATTCCAAGTTTTTTGAGGAATCTCCATACTGCTTTCCAGAGTGGCTGCACTAATTTGCAACTCCACCAGCAATGTACAAGTGTGTCTAAGGCCAAGTTTGGATCATGGTGGCTCCCTATCATAAAATCTGTTCATATTTCAATTCTTAATGATCAGATAATTAACATGTACCCAGCTCCAGTTGCTTGTGTTTTCATTCCTTCATTGAACACATATATACTGAGCACCTTCCACATGGCAAACATACTGGGTGTTCAAGTTCAGGCCTGAGAGAGATCTAGTGCCTGCCTTCTCAAAGTACACAATCCAGAGAGAGTGACATTAAATATCAGTTATTTTAGTTACTGTGCTCTTACATGTTTCATTATATGACTTAATCCTTACAATCCTACCAAGAAGGTATTTTGCAAATGAGTGAACAGGCTCAGCGTGGTTAATTTGCCCAACAAAATAAATGGTAGAATCAGATTTCAAACCCAGAGTTCCCGAATCTAACTTTCTATTACAACTGTTGTCTTTCCTCCAATGACTCTACATGGGGTCTTCCCAGGCCCTTCACTGTGTGCACTCAGCCAAAAATTCACACTCATCTTCAGCCACCATCAAGTGACCCTCATTATAGTCACACAAAATTGATTCTCATTGCCAGAAGCCACCCTGCCCTCTTGTGGTTTTGCTGTTGCTATTTTCTCTGCCTGTCAAAATCCTTCTCCTACGTCCACCACCTACTTCCTGATGCTTATTCCCCAATAATGACCGTACCTCCCACACCTTCCATATGACTCTCAGAAGGACACTTTCTCAGATGTCCTATCTAGGTTGAATCTAAAAATGCTACCAACCATCCCTATAGTGGCTTTTTTTTTTTTTTAAGCATGAATTTGCTGTGTTCAGCAGAGAGTTCAGTTTCTCCCCAGATGACTTCCTGTCCTAAGAGGTAAGTGGCTGCACACCATTTAGATTAGACTCGCATGTGATTCACTTTCTCTGGGGTTCCAGCCCACGCCATACCTCTCTTGCGTGGCTGCCAACTCAGACAGGGCCCTAATGCATAGACATACTGAAGACGGTGAAATTGCCCTCGTCATTCACATCGAGAGGCCAAGGCCCTTAAGAACTCATGTTAGGATTCAAGTCAGGTCCAGGGATTCTATCTTCTAACAGTTCTTCAGTGAGAATAGAGTGACTGAAGATATTTCTAATCTCTCTCAGGTGCCCCTCTCCAGGCAAGACCCATCTTTCCAAATCCAGGGCAGTGTGGTCACCATTGTGAGATGTGAACAACTCTCAGACTACCAACAGAAAGGAGGGTCCTGAGCCTCAGAGTTGACCTGGTAATCTCTGTAGTCTACTTTTCCTATGGGCTGTGAGGAGCACAGAGAAATGTCTCCAGGGTTTCAGGATTTCTAGAGAAATATATCTGGAAGCTCTGTCCCTCCTTGGAGTTGAGCTTCTTTGCTGAGAAGGCTTTTCCACTGTGCCCAATCAGAAAAGAGCTCAGCCTGGGCTGGTCAGATAGGCCTTGCAGAGGCTCCTGTGAGGGCCAGCTATCTACTGCAGCTGAATCACTGAGTCTTTGAGCCAGCACTTGGGCTTCTAGGTATGGTGTAGAATCTGGGAAGGAGCCATGGATTGGGCTTTTCCAGATGGAGTCAGAGTGGGGTGGAGGGAGCAGGGAATCTGTTCCTTTCTTTGGCACATAGAGGTGGGCTGGTACTTATTTGGCTACCTCTGGAATCCCTGGGAGAGGCAATCATTTTCTTACAAAGGGAAGGAGTCAGAATAGAAATCACAGCAGAATTTTGAACTTGGAAACTAAGGAAATAATGGATGAAAACCAACAACAATAGCTAAGAAAATGGGTCGATTCTAGTTCATTTACCTTTCAAACCTACCCAAGAGAGGTTAAATCTGAGATCCTAGTCTCTGCCTTTTCTGCCATTCATGCCAATGTCATGGCAACTGGAGAGAGTCTGCTCTCATTTTATGGTGGCCAGAGGATGACCCAAGGAAGCTATCAATCGATTTCTAGATCACAAAGTACTAAGCTTAAAAAGTCAAGTTATAGGACACTAAATTTACTCCAGGATGGTAAGATTCCCCTACAATCAGAAAAGGGGCTGCCTGCAGGCTTAAGGAGTGGGTACCAGAGTGCGCATGCTGAATTTAAAAGCAAGACCTAAAAGCCATGAACCATTTCCAAGTTACTTAACCAAATCTCAGAACAAAGCCCAAAAATATTTATAAGAATATGAAAATACCCAGCAAGGTGTCTGCCATCCAACTGAAAATTACCAAACACACAAAGAAGCACAGAAGTTTCATCCTTAAGGAAGAGGAAAAAAAAATCAATAGAAACCAACCTATAACTGAGACAGATGTTAGAACTAGCAGAGACACTAAAAGTTATTATAAGTGTATTCCATTTATTCAAGAAGTTAAGTAGAGACATGGAAGATATTAAAAATACCTAAATAAAACTTATAGCGATGAAATTTATGCCTTGGATGAAAAACATGCTACATGGGATAATGGAAGATTAGACATCACAAAAGAAAAGATTAGTGAATTTGAAGACATAATAATAGCAACCATATAAAACAAAACAGAGAAAGAAAAGAAACATTTAAAAATGAACAGAGCAGTAAGCTGTAGGACAAGTAAAAGCAGCTTAAGAACATACATGTTCTGGGTGCGGTGGCACACGCCTGTAATTCCAGCGGTTTGGGAGGCTGAGGCAGGAGGATCGTGAGTTCAAAGCCAGCCTCAGCAACTTAGTGAGGACTTAAGAAACTCAGTGAGACCCTGTCTTTAAATAAAATACAAAATAGGGCTGAGGATGTGGCTCTCAGTGGTGGGGTGCCCCTGGGTTCAATCCCTAGTACCAAAAAAAAAAAAAAAAAGAACATACATGTAATTGGAATTCTCAGAGGGAAGCAGGAGGACATTAAAAATATTTGAGAAATAGTGCCTGAAATTTTGCCCATTTGGATAAAAACTACAAACCCACAGATCATGAAACTCAATGAACCTCAAGCACAAGAAACAAAGAAACTACAACAAGGTACAGCATAATCAAATTGTTCAAAGCCTGTGATAAAGAGAAAATATTAAAATCATAAAAGGACACTTAGAATCAGAGGAACAGGAATGAAGACGACAGCAGATTTATTGCTGGAAATAATGCAAGCAAGAAAATAGTGAAGCAAAATCTTTCAAATAATAAAAGAAAAGGGGCTGGGGATATAGCTCACTTGGTAGAGTGCCTGCCTCGCAAGCCCAAGGCCCTGGGTTCAATCCCCAGCACCACCGAAAACAATATCAGATGTAAACCTGGATTTCCCCAAAGGAAAAAGTACCAGAAATGGTAACCACATGGATAAATATATAGTTTTTCACCCTACTATTTAAATCCCTTTAAAATATAATTGAACATTTAAGTAGTAACAATGTTCCATGGGGTTTATAGTATATGAAGAAGAGAAGGAGATGCATACGAGTGTAAGGTTTCCTATCATATGTGAAGTGGTATTAACACTTGATAGACAGACTTTCATAAGCTGAAGATGTATGTTGTAAACACTGAGACAACCACTAATACAACAAAACAAAGGGGAAAAACTTATAGGCAACAAATAAGAGAAAATGGAATCATAAAATATATTTAATTAACCCCAAAGCAGGCAAAAATAGAACAAAGAAGAAGGGAAAGAAAAAACTAATAGATCTTTAGATTATGTAGAGGGAAATGAGAGGGGGAGGGGGTGGGGGTATGAAAAATGGTGGAATGAGACAGACATCATTACCCTATGTACATGTGTGATTAACAAGAATGATATGAATGTACATCATGCACAACCATGGAAATGAAAATTTGTACCCCATATGTGTACAATGAATCAAAATGAAGTCTGTAAAAATAAAATAAATAAACAAAAATAAAATAAAATTTGAATACTTTGGCCACAAAACAAACAAACAAAAACTAATAGAGTACAAACAGAAAACATAGCAAGAAGACAGATTTAAAATCTAGCTATATCAAAAATCTCCTTAAATGCAAAAGACCTAAATACTGCAATTCAAGGGTAGAGATTATCAGATTGAATTAAAAAAAAACAACAACAAGATCCAAACTATTTGTTATCTATAAGCAATGACCTTTAAATACAGCCATGTGCTACATAACAATGTTGTAGTCAACAATGGACCAGAAGTCCCATAAGATTTCAATGGAGCTAAAAGTTCTACCACCTAGTATTTTTATTGTACTTTCTCTATACAGATACACAAATTGTACTTTTTCCATACAGATATACAAATACGCACCATTGTGTTAAAATTGCTATAGTAACATGACTGATGTGATCCTACAATGTGTATAATCAGAAAAATGAGAGATTACACTCCATTTATGTATGATCTATCAAAATGTATAAGTGCATTCTACTGCCATGGACAACTAATTAGAACAAATAAAAATACTACAGTATTCCATATGGCAATATGCAGGATAGATTTGTGGCTTAGAAATAATAGGCTATATCATACAGCATGGGTGCATATTACAATATGTCCTCAAGGTTTTTGTAATGTTTACACGATTGACAAAATTGCTTAACAATGCATTTCTCAGAACATATCCCCATCGTTAAGCAATAGATGATTGTATAAAAACACAAAAACGATAAAAATAAGAATAAAATACAACACTAATGGCAATCAAAAGAAAGCCACAGTGGCTATATTAATATCGGATTATATTAATATCAGATTCTTTCAGATCAAAGAATGTTACCAGGAATAAAGGATGATAAAGATACAGGAGCAAATTCATCATCAAGAGGACATAATAATCCTACACATTTATGCACTTAATAATGGAGCTTCGAAATACAAGAATGTAGGACTGTAAGAAGAAATAGGAGAGTCCGCAATTATAGATAAGATTTCAGGGCTGGGGTTGTGGCTCAGTGGTAGAGTGCTTGCCTAGTATGTGTGAGGCACTGAGTTCAATTCTCAGCACCACATATAAATAATGAGTTAAATAAAAGTCCATCAACAACTAAAAAAAATTAAAAAAAAAAAGATTTCAACACCCGTCTCTGCATCATTAAAACCTGCAAATGCCAGCTCCTGTTATTACTATTTACAATTCCAGCTGGTAAACATTTATCAAGCCTTTCGGATGAGATCTAGGTCCTTGCACCTCCCAAGAGGTGGGCAGGTGTCTGTGGGAGCCTTAGAGAGACCAGACCTCTCAGCAGCAAGTATGCCCCCAGCTCCTCCCTTTCAGGCTCCTCCTTTCTTGCTCCCTGGCTCCCCCATGTGGTGGTCCTGGTTTCAAACATGTTATGTTGAAAAGTTGGGCTGAGGGCTAGCCCTGGACTTTCTCTTCTCAAGGGTCTGAAAAGTCAGAGTCTTGGGTAATGAGACAGTGGTGTGTCTGCGGGAGGGAGCTTGGAGCTGGAGCCAGGAAACTCAGAAATCCATGCCAATTGAGTCATCTCTCTGCTGCTGCAGGGACTGAGGGGTGATTCCAGAAGGGCCCAGCTAAAGAATGACAGGGAGAAGGTTGTATTTATGTGTTTGGGTTGGGATACAGGCAGAAAGGGAGCAGGGGCCTGGCTGACCTACCTGGAGCTTTGGGAGCCATCTGTCTCTTGGGTGAATGGAGGATAGGGTCATCCACAGAATGGAACAATGACTTAGGCCTTTATTTCAGAAGGGATAATCATAAGTCATTTAGCAAAAAGTGACTGCCCAAACCACAAGTCATAGTATCCTGGTTTTATTCCAGAACAGAAACCCAACTTTCTAGTATTCTGGTGAGTTGGCAGAAGCCAACCATGAAGGGTTTCATGTACTAATCCAGATTTAGACTATTCAGAGGGCAATGGGAAACCAAAGAGAGTTTTCATCACAGAGTGATAGAATTAAAAAAAAAAAAATCCAGTGAGACCGGGCATGGTGGTGCACACCTGGAATCCCAGACACTTGGAGGGCCAAGGCAGAAGATCATAAATCGAAGAGCAGTCTGAGCAACTTAGCAAGATCCTGTTTCAAAATAAAAAGGGCTGGGAATGTGGCTCAGTGGTAGGGCTTTTGCCTAACATGTGTGAAGCCCTGGGTTTGATGCCTAGTATTTAAAAAAAAGAAAATCCATTGAGGCCCCTGGGGGTTCCAGAGATGGCCCTGAATGGTTACCACAGGATACTTACTCCTTGGTTTCACAAACTTTTATATCATATTGTGACCTGACACCCACCTCAGGGACTGTTCCATTTCTCAGACAAGAAACCCAAGGCACAGAGAAACTAGAAGGCTTATTCTGGGTCCTAAACCAAGTATTTCCTCTACATAGTCTAGATTTTAGCCTCACTCTTTGGGTACCCAGATCAGGGTTCTTTCCTTAAGACAATACTTATTGCCTTTAAAAAAAATCTTACATTAGAAACATGTGGAATCATCTGCCAGTCAAATGGTATAAAAGCAAACAGCAAAAGTTGAAAGTCTGACTCTAGGTCTTTCTACTCCCTCCCCTTCCTGAGCTGAAATATCTTCTAACAGTCTGCAGAGCACCTTCCAGCCCTCCCTATGCATACACACACACACACGCATACACACACACAGATGCAGACACAGATGTGATATAAATGGCTGGGTCCTGCATACCCTGTGGGGTGGCTTATTTTCACTTTGCACTATCCCTGTCGGTACTTACAGATCCATCTCTCCTTTGGAAGGGCACCATGGTATCATTGTGGGTGACTGGCATTTCCTTCCCAGCATCCCACGAGCTCTCTCCATAGCTCCCATGGCCCCTTGGGCACTCCCTGGAGTCATTGTCCTGGGAGTCCAGGCACCGGATGGCCAAAGCTAGTAGCCTCGCTATGGCAGCATTTCCCACTGATGGCACCTGAAAGGATTTTAGAACAGGACCTGGCTCAATAAACATTTGTGAAATGAATCTGAGGCAGTCCTTAGACACACCTTTTTTTTAATTTTAGAGATAAAATATTAATTAATTCGATGTGTGTCTGGAAAAATCTTAAGTACTTTAAAGTAGTGATTCAAGGATATTTTAAAATTTCCTTTAACACAGGTTGATTCAAGTTTAATAAAATGAGTCTATTTAAAGATTATTGTGAAATAAAAGCACAGGTCAAACATAGTTATGGTCACAATCCTAAGCGCGGCAGTGCCTGAGGGTGGTTTAGGAGCTGCGGTGGGAGTAGCCGCTCTTGCAGTGGGCCTGGGAGCTTGATTTCCTGGGCTGCTGATCAGTGCTCTGTAGGGCCAGGAGGAGGTGAAGGCATCTGGGCCAGCTGGATGGAAGAGTGGGGCCCTGGCTGCAGGGGATTCGAGTGAAAGGGGAGAGGAATGCTTATGTTTGTCTCTTGTAATCTTGTATTCCATGTCCCAAGAAAGCAGTACCAAATGTCAGAGGGACAGAGCTGCCAGGATTCCCCTATGCCACAGCTGGTTATGATGAAGATCAACACATGGTGGGCAAGGACAAAGGCATCTTCTCTCAGGGTCACCTTCCCCAGAAGCAATGCAAGGACTGCATCAGATCATCAGAGGTCTCACTTCATTGTGAGGGCTCTGGGGAGCTGCAGTAGGTTCTTCGTTACAGGGTGACATGACGAGAGCCTTTGAAGACCACCACCAGAAATACAGATTCTTTGAAGTATGTCCCCCAGTAAAGGAACTGCAACTGTTTGGGCAATTTATTTTGGCCTCCAGCTAAAGGCAATGATGTTCTCCAGCAAATAGGTTGAAACGGAAAAAAGGATCTGGGGTAGACTTGCAGATTTGTCTTGTCATACAATGAGGCCTATGAAAACATCAGATAACACAGACCTCAGAGATCTCTAAGGAAAGACTACAAAGCCACTGGTCTTGTGGTCCACAAAAGCAGAGGCAGCTACCAGTCACCCTTCCTCTGTCTCTGACACCTGTGAGAGACAGGCCAATGCACATGACCCTGTGAATGTGCACTGGGGGCTGTGAGCTACACAGCCTCTCAGGCCTGTCCCTTGTCCTTCCCTTCCCCTAACATGGCAGAGAAGAGGGTTAGAGCTTTGTGATTATTGCTTTTAAAAGGTTGAGGCCAAATAATTATCTACAGGATGATCTCAACCATGTTTTGAAAAATGTATGAATGTACAGGAAGGACGTATAAAAATGTTAATGAGGAGTGGTTCTCTCTGGATGGAGAAAAATCAATGAATTTCTTTTCCTTAAAGTACAGTGAGGATAAATGCTACCAAGAGGAGATTTCCTAATAGTCATATGCCCCAGGACTAGCTGAGCTCTGACCCAGGCCTCTGCCACAATAAATCCCCAGGATGGCATGAACACGTGAGACTCACTTGGCCTGGCGATGACTTCAAGGCAAAGGAAAGTTCCATCTTGATTTTTAACAGAAAATCAAGCCAAGGCGGAAATCAGCACAAACAAGCTTTTTAAAAAAGGCAAGGGAGCCTGGAGCAGGGCCCGGCTTTATTGACAGAAGGCTGTGTCCTACCCCAGCTCTGCAGAAGCACGCGGTCAGGCCTGTCCAAGGCAAACACAGCAGGCTGCTCCACACCAGGCTATTTGCTGACCGAGGTCCACTCAGCGCCACATGAGATTCTTGCTCCTTTCTCTGTGACATTTCAAATGTGTTTCTAGGGGCTTGGGATATAGCTCAGCTTGCCTAGCATGCATGAGGCCCTGGGTTTGAATCCCAGCATCACAAAAATAGAACAAAATAAAATAATAATCGATCATGCATCTGCTCTAGACACAGCCCTGATTTGACTTGCCAGGGGATTCTGAGGTTGCCTCCTCTCTCCCTCAGCAGACAGGGACTTTTCTGCTTCCAAACACCCCATTTGAATGCACTGCCAGCATTCTGAGAATGAGACATTGTGCAGTAAACCCCAGGACCTTCTAGGGGGCGTTTTGCCCACCAAATCAAACTAAGCTGCTCCAAGGCAAGTCTTCTCAACCTCAGTATGATTGACATCTGGGGCCAGATAACTGTTTGCTGCATTGCAGGGTGCACTCCCTAGAGGCCATAGCATCCCCTGAGGAGTGACAACCAAAAATGTCTTAGACATGGACACAGGTGGAGGAGGGGAAACACAAAATCAACTTCTTTTGAGACCTGCTGCTCTCGAGGAAGGAACAGAGACCCCAAGAAGGAGATCCAGGAAGTAGCAGGTGGAACCAGACTCCAAGATAGGGCATGGGCAGGGTTGGGAGGGCAGAGAGAAGAGAGACTTGGAAACATCCAAAGAGGAAAGAAACTGGAAAAATATAGAGTTGCTTAAATAAGTTTCTAGGTTGCTGTTCTGCGATGTGCTATGAAACCTCCCTCCTCCGTCATCTAAAGAACACCTTCGTCAAACATCTGTACCGTTGTGCTTAGGGTGTAGGTCAGTGGTGGAGCACCTGCCCAGCATCTTTAAGGCCCTGGTTTTACTCCTTAGCATCCCCTAAACAACAGAAAAATTGACATTGCTAATCGGTGCTTGGGGGCATCTGCTGTGCCTACCCCTTCCCTGAATGGCTAAGTTCCAGACCAGGGGCCTGGTTACAGTTAGGCTATGCAGAAGTAGTTACTATTTCAAAGTCTGGAAAGGATGTACTGTGTTTTTTTGTTGGTTTGTTTGTTTGTGTGTTTGTTTGTTTGTTTGTTTGTTTAGGTAACAGGGATTGAACCCAGGGTGCTTAACCACTGAGCCACATCCCCAGCCCTTTTGATATATTTTAAAAATTTTGAGACATGGTCTTGCTATGTTGTTTAGGGCCTCAATAAGTTGCTGAGGCTGGCTTGAACTTGAGATCCTCCTGCCTCAGCCTCCTGAGTCTCTGGGATCACAGGCATGTGACACCATACCCAGTCTGAATTTTTAAATATACAATTTTGGACCAATTCAATATCATCTGTCATATGTCATACTTGATTTCTCACTAGCTTTTCCAGTGGGGGAAGAAGGAATGGGAGAACAGCAGGGTGGCGGGCAACACCCAAGGGATCAGGCATTTGAATACTGTTGATCATGTACATTGTGGTCACAAAGATTGTGGACTTGGGACTGGATGTGAGCCCCCATAACATCCAGGTCTCCCATTACTGTCTCCCACAGCACCCTGAGAATTTCCCTCTTAGACACAGAGTTTGTTTAGAGTGTCCTTGCCCAACCCTACTGCAAGCACAAGATCGGCAGGGGCCTTGCCTCTTTATCATTCAGCCCCCTCCTCCATTTCTGGACCTAGCACATGGTGAATGCTCAAAATTCATCTATTAAATGAATAAATGGATGGCATCCTGGAGAACTCCTTACTTTCCTGATCAGCAACCTTCAACTCCCAGATGAAGGCTCACATCAAAGATCACCTCCTTTGGGAAGCCTTCCTTGATTTCTCCCAGTAGAAACAACTGCACTATGTACCCACTTGGTTCATACTCTTATCGTGCATGCATCACAGTATGTACTAGTTGGCTGTATTCTGCCTCCCCACCCAAAACGTAAGCTGTCCAAGGACAACTGTGGTGTGTCATTTTTTTACTCCTACTACCACCGGTGTTTTGCACATGGTAGATAATCAATAAAGGCCTGCTCAATACAAGAATCAATAAATGCTCTCCTCTGTCTCCATCTCAAACCCTAGACATCAAAGTTCAGATGACTGCAGTTCAAGTGCCTTGACAAAACCCAGAATCAAGAGCTGTTTTGGAATCAACTTCCTGGTCCTTGAACACAGGGAAAGAACAATTTGCCCAGTCCCTCCCGAAGATGAGCTGGCCTGGTGGGCTGAGCAGCAGGCAGACAAGGTGAAGGTCTGTAATGATCCATGGTCTGAAGGCAGGATGGTGTGGGAAGCTTTAGCCCCATCACCCCACTGCTCCAGGACTCTAAGGAACTTCTAGAGGCTTCTCTGTGACTCGCTTTGCCCCCACCCATACCCACACCTCTGGATCACAGCCCTAGGCCGAAACAGAATCTATGCTTGGGAGAACTACAGGACATTGCTGAGTATCTGCAGACTTCTCCACATCACTGGCCCCAGTCACTTGGAAAGGGTGTGTCTAAGGCTCCATGTGGCCAGAAGGGGACCCCAACACCCAGCACACATGGAATACTGCAACCTGCTCACCAGAGCTTCTAGGAGAGAAAACAGAGCCCGGGGCACCTGCAGAGGCTGCTCCAGCCACGCTCTTGAGCTTTGCTGCCTACCTGGCCAAAGGTGGGGGTGAGGGTGCTTTCTGGAGAGGGTCTGTCCCGGGCTGGGCCCTGCTGCTCACTGCAGTCCAGTTGGATCAGGCTGCGGCACTCCGGGTGGCAGGTGAATTTACAGTCTGGAGGGAAAAAACCAAAGAGGTATCAGGGCTGGGCAGCATCTCTACTAACTCTGTCCAAAGAAATAACCTGGGCGATCACATTTAGTTCCCGAAGGAAAGACAGTGCAGGAGGGCAGAGGTGGCAGGAGGCAGGCGATGGTGAAGCTCTGCTCCATGGCAGGTAAGTGCTTCACACCTCTGCAAATATGCTCTCACCTGCCTTATTCTGTATGACCCTGTAATTGTTACGACTGGGGCCTCGGGACTTCCTCATGATCAGATCATCAGATTCCAGACTGGGGCTCTTTCTACTAATTCACACGAGTCACCAGGGACCACAGATCCCTGGGAAAGGGCTCAGTGTGGCTGGACTTCATTTGGCCAATCTGTAAAATATGGATTTAGCTGCCCTGTCTGTGGCAGGAGGCTGTGCACAGGTGTAGGGGAGGATATGTCTGAAAGAATTAAAGGTGCTTCCAAAGGCATTTGCATCAGAGGAGACTCCTGGACACTGCCCAGTCCAGAAATGCTGGGATGGCCACTCTGATCCAGTTGAGATCCTATCGACAGCAACACAAATTGGGGAAAAGCACACATTCTATAGACAATGATCACTTCCATGGAAGCAATAGCTTAATGACCAGAGTTGAAAAGAGCCTTGGGGACTCCCTGAGAGAGAGGGAAGCTAAGGCCCAGAGAGGTTAATTGAAGTGCCCAGTGACACAGCACCCCTGGTACCTGGGCTCCCAGGTATTTTCCAATTTTCTCAAGGGCTTCCTCTGGAACCTCCTTAGAAGAGAGATGAAGTCAAAGGGGCCAGGAGACAGTGAGACTCAGCCAGGGGAGGGCAGGATGGGGTGGTGGTGGGGTGAAGGAAAGAGTGTCAGTGGAAGAAAGCAATACAGGTTCTCCCCCAGGAAAAATGCTCAGATCTGAAGTGTAGTGCCCATAGATGGCTGTGGGTCAGTCACAGATGCCTGTCTTGGAGATGCCACAGCTCAGCTGGAAGGCCCAGCTGTTCAGGTGCCAGGGTCTCTCTTGAGTTTCCCTCCTGATGATGAAGTCCTGTCATGGTGGGGAAGGTTGGGTTTTGTGGCTGGGGACACCACAGCCTGAATTTGCTTAGATAACCTGGGGATTAGGGGGCCACTTGTTTTAGTCAATTTTTTTGCTGCTGTGACTAAAAGACCCAACCAGAACAACTGTAGAGGAGGAAGAGTTTATTTGAGGGCTCATGGTTTCAGAGGTCCCAGTCCACAGACAGCTGGCTCAATTCCTTGGGGCTTGAGGTGAGGCAAGGCATCATGGTGGAAGAATGTGGCAGAGGGAAGCAGCTCACATGATGATCAGGAAGCAGAGAGAGAGAAATACAAAATATATACCCCAAAGGCACACCCCAATACTCACCTCCTCCAGCCACACCCCACCACTTCAGTTACCACTCAATTAATCCCTATCAAGAGATTAATTCACTGATTGGGTAAAGACTCTCATGACCCAATCATTTCTTCTCTGAACCTTCCTGCATTGTCTTACACGTGAGCTTTGGCAGCACACCTCACATCCAAACCATAACACCACTCTTGGTTGAGAATGGCTCAGGAACCCTGAGATTCTTCCTTCCTTATAACAAACTCCCCAAATTCTGCACTTTGGTCTCCTTTTAAAACTCCCTTAGCACACTCTATTTTGGGGTAGGGGTGGCAGCTATTCTGTTGTCCACTCATTTGAGGAGATCTGGGATGAGAGCCCCACTTTCCTTCCAGCTACCATCTTTCCTTACATCCCCAAAGATGAGAACCCAGGCCACACTCTTTGTGTGGGTTTTGCCATTAAGGTATGCAGGGGAGTGTCCAGACAAATGTGGAGACACTCAGGGATTCCAGGACCCTGCCGTCTTCTTCCTCCTGGCCACTTTCCTGGGATGGCATTTAGAAGTTTTATTGCTGTTATGGGTTAGATATGAGGTGTCACCACCCAACCCCGCAAAAGCTCATGCATTAATGTAGGAATGTTCAGAATTGAAAAGATTATATTATGGGAGCTGCAACTGATTTAGTGAATTAATCCATCTAATGGTTTAATAACTTGGAAGACTTCTGTACTGGTTGATAACTATAGGGTGTAGCTAGAAGAAATACGTCTTTGGGGGTGTGCCTTTGGGTTTTATATTTTGACCCTGGTGCCTCTCCCTCTGCTTTCCAGTTGCCATGAGCTGAGCAGTTTTCCTCCACCTCATCCTTCTGCCATGACGTCCTGCCTCACCTTGGGCTCAGAGCAATGGAGTATGAACAACCATGAACTGAAATCTTGAAACTGTGGGCCCCCAAATAAACTTTTATTCCCCTAAATTGTTCTTGTCCCGTATATTGGTCACATTGATAAAAAGTTGACTAACCCAACCGCTCATCTCCCTCAGGCACCAGGATGAAGCCTAGAATGTCCCTTCCTTCAGACCCCATGAGCCTCTAGGCCTTCCTGACTCTTCTCCACAGAGGCCCCTCTTCTCGCCTGGAGATGGAACCAGGTGGTTAGTTCTCTGTGGCTTTACCATCCCTACCTGCAGGGACCCACCTCTGTTTTTGAGACCCCCCCAATGGAAGATCTGCTCAGCACAAAAACAGCTTCACCCTTCATGGGGGAAGGCACAGAGGGACATGCAGCCAAGTTTTCTGTCTGCAGTGCCCAGAAATGCCAGGACATTTTTGATAATTTAACCCTGAGGCCAGAGCCCACAAAGGAGAGCATTGTTCCAGGTTCCGGCCCTGGAACACACCTGGAGGGCTCCTGGTCACGCTCTGAGGGATGAAGAATGCTCCAGGGATGCCAAGAAGTGGGAACGAGGAAGAGGAGGAAGCACTGGAGCTCCCCTGGCTTCCCGGTGATGATCGAAAGCTCTCATTGGCTCACACCTGGGCAAGGCTTTTGGGAGCAGAAAGCTCTTTCTCTTCTCCTCCTAGCACCTTGCGTGGCTGACACATGCACTCCATGTCCGTCTATACCTCTGATCACTCTTGCAATTTCCATCTCCCTCTCTCTCAATCTGTCTCTCTCTCTCTCTCTCTCTCTCTCTCCCTCCCTCCCTCCCTCCCTCTCTCTCTCCCACACACATACACACACACACACACACACACACACACACACACAGAGCACCAAAACCTCAGAAAGATCTCTTTACAGGCCTGACACTGAGCTGGATGGAGCCAGGAACAGGAGACCCCAGAAGGAGGGTTTGGGAGTCTAGGAAAAGAACTTAGAGGCATTAATGACTTTCTTCCACCAGACCGTATAATCACAGGCTGTAGCAAAGCCACTGAAGCACGTCTTCGTACTGCCTGGCCCCTGGAAACACCAAGTCAAGGGCTTTTAGGCCAGCAGCGATGAAATCAGAGCCCTCATGCCCTCCTCCAACAGCCTGTGTGCTGCAAGTGGGGACACCCACAGCATCCAGACAGGGCTGTGTCCCAAGCGACTGAGCACTGAAGCCCCACAGACCTTCCTTCTCTCAAGTAGCTCTTCACAGGTGTGGCCCCGGTAGGCCTTGCCCTTGGCATCCCCACTTCCTCCACAGCCTTCAGGGAGTGCTCATTGTGGACAAGAGAAGAGAGAGGGACCCTGGGTGGAACAGGGTCACACAGGCTCCAAGAAGTGTCAGCCCTCTCTGCATGGCCAGCGCCATCATCTCTGGCTACAGCATCCAGGTGTTGAGCCCACATGCTGTGCTGGCCTGAGGGTGAGGATGAGTGAGACAGGACCCTTGGGGAGCCAGCTAGCTGGGCAGTTGGGTAAAATACAACCACTGAGCAGTATAGCCCAAAGCAGGACCTGCCATGGCACTAGGGTCTGGGAAGGTGGTGGGACAGGCACTTGCTGGCAGAGCAGCCTAGGAAGGAGGGGGAGGAGAAGCAAGGGATCCGACTATAGGTGGTTCAGATGCCTTCTCACAGGGGCCAAGAGGAGGTGGGCTCTGCTGTCACTAAATTGATGGGACAAGGGTCTCGCCACCAAGAGGAAGCAAAAGATTAGGCAGTACCATTCCAGGGCTGTAAATGTGGTTTCTTAAAGGAAAATGACGTTTCTTTAGAATTGCCATCTATAAAACAGAATTATCCCTTCCTCTCTCTACCCTTTCCTTCCAGTTATAGCTCCTGTCCCCATTCCCAAGGGATGTTTTGAGGAAAATAAACACACTTCCAGGTTTGGGAAGAGGGGCCTATAGAAACAGAAAGGAATGTGAGGAGAAATTAATGGAGACAAACCACAATAGAGGCCTCTCTCCAAGAAAGCCGCCATGATGCAGAATAGAGGCCCCTCCCTCGGGGCCCAGGGAGCATTCCTCTCCAGTTCTGGCAGGGCAAAGTACCATGAACTAGGAGGTTTAAAACACCTTCTTGTCTCCCAGATCTGGAGGCTTGAAGTCCAAAATCAAGTTGCTGGAGGGGCCAGGCTCCCTCTGAAATATGTAGAGGATCCTCTCTTGCCTCTTCCTGGCCTCTGATGGTTCAGCCTCCCTTGGCCTATAGTTCCACACCTCCAAACTCCACCTGTGTCTTCCCCCAGTCCTCTCCCTGTGTTCCATCTTTACATGGCTGTCTTGTAAGAATACAAGTCATATTGGATTAGAGGACCACTCTACCCCAGCATTACCTCAAATAATTACACCTGGAATCTCCCTACTTCCAAAAAAGGTCCCATTCTGAGGTATGGGGTGTAGGACTTAAGTGTATCTTTTTTGTGGGGAGCACAGATCAACCCATGATGCAGACCCTGGGCCATATTGGGAACACAGAGCCCTTAGGCCCAAACAGATAGGTGTTTCCATGAATACCTTCTCCAGGGATCAGCCATGGACTGGCAGGGCCCGTGCTGGTCTGAGGCCAGGGCCACCTGCCTTTGCCTAGGGCTCTGCTCCTCTTTTCACCACCAAGGCCACCACCTTAAATGAGGGGTCAGGCTCACAGGCAATGGCAGTCTGTGCTCAGGGATAGCATTTCTTCTTCTGCTTCAACTCAGAGGAGCTGAAGCCAGCCAGAGGAACTGTGCACTAAGGAACAGTTTTTCCAAAATGCAGAAACTGCAACCTCCCCTAAAACCTCAAAGCTGCCAGAGTTAGTTTGTGGCCTATTCCAGCCACCAAATGCACAGACCATGCTAGGCACACACACTACCATGTGACTCTGTACACCTAGTGGCTAATTTTCTGACCCAGAGGCATGCCATTGAGAAGCAACCCTTAAGGCCCGTTCACGATGGAGCTGCAGGCGAGATTCCAAGAGGACACAGAGCTCTCCCTTAACTCTCCCTCCTCCAGCCCAGGTCCCAGAGATACAGAGCCTGGTTACCAGGAGCCCACATGCTCCTGCCATCACTCTCAGGTCAGGGAACAGCATCTTCTCACCCTGTATGGGTAAAGAGCCTTCGTGGGTGAGGGGAAGCAGACAGCCCCTGAATCCAGGAGCCTCTGCCCACTCTCTAGGCACCCACAGCCTTCTGAGAGAAGGTCAACCTTAGAACAGAGATGACCCCATCCCCCTTCCCACTTTTTCAGGACCTGGGCAGCACTATGGTATAATAGATTTTGGGGAACTTTTGGTCTCTAGTCTCCACTCAATCAGCTCTGTGACATTGGGTAAATTGCTGAATTTCTCTGAGCTTAATTTTCTCAACTATAAAATGGGAATCATAATAATCAGTTCACAGGGCTACCCTGAGAATGAAATGGGGTTCTTGATGTCGAGAGCTGCATAAAAGGCTGAGAATATGGAAGTCCCCTGTTAATAATTACTTTCCCGTTCCCTTCCTCTACTCCACTATATGGGTTTGCTTCCCATCCCATGGAGCTCTGGTGGGGAATCTTTAGTCTCATCAATCTTCCCCCAGCTAGTGACTTCCTAGACAAGCACACAAATAGCTTTTGGTTTTAAAATAATGTGTTAGGTGCTACGGGGAAATCTGGAAGAAAAAATAATATGCATTGGCCAGGCACAGTGGCACACGCCTGTAATCCCAGCAACTCAGGAGGCTGAGGCAGGAGGATTTCGAGTTCAAAGCCAGCCTTAGCAAGGCCCTAAGCAACTCAGCGAGAGGGAGATACAATACATAAATAATAATACATAATAAATAATAAATAACAATACACAAATAAATAATAAATAACAATACATAAATAAATAAAACACAAAATAGGGCTGGGGATATGGCTCAGTGGCTGAGTTCAATCCCCGGTTCCAAAAATAATAATAATAATAATAATATGCATTGGAAAATTATGATTTATAAAAGTGTTTTCTTTTTCTTTTTCTTTTTCTTTTTTTTTTTTTTGGTACCAGGGATTAAACTCAGGGGCACCTGACCACTGAGCAACATCCCCAGCCCTTTTTATATTTTATTTTGAGACAGGGTCTCACTGAGTTGCTTAGGGTCTTGCTAAGTTGCTAAGGCTGGCTTTGAACTCGTGGTCCTCCTACCTCAGCCTCTTTAGTTGCTGGGATTATATTTGGGCGCCACCACTCTTATTACCTGGTTAAAATCCAAGTTTAGTCTGGCCAGTGATGAGAGTGCCAGGCATCTGAGGCCTGCAGGGCATCGTCCCTCAGGGCCCTGGGATCTCCCACAGACTTCTACTGAGTCCTTGTGCAACAGCTCCTAACACCTCCTCTCACCTCCCACAGCACCTCCATCCTCAGTCTGGGCACAAGGCCCCAGGTGTCAGCTCCCTGCAGAGGGGAGTTGCCAGGTGTACCTGGAGACAGGAGCAGAGTAACCCTCTTCACGTTGGAAAGGCCCCTCTGCTGCTGCCCCTTGGGACTTCCCTCCTCCCCTCCTTCTTGCTCATTCCCTTTGACATCTGAATTTCTAAAATCCTGCTCTAGTTTAGGAAAAGAAAACTGGTAAGCAAAGTTGACTGTGCCCAGTATTGAAGAGGATGTAGGGAAAGGTCAGGCAGTGCCTGATTGTTGGCACCAACTCCCTGCAGGGATCTGTCCTGAGTGAACATTTACTAGGGTCTAAATACATCTTCACTAAAATGTTCATCGCATCATTATTTACAATACTAAAATGCCAGAGATGCCCCCAGAGCTGCCCACAGGGGACTAGTTACAGCTATGATATATTTTTCTTTTTTTTCTTTTGACAATCAATCTTCAGATTTATTGTGACACTTTTATCTGAAATGTCTGAACAGTTTTTAATGGAATAGTTGTACAAATTAAGTTACTATAAGTTGATATATTTTTCAATGGAATACTATAGAGCTATTCTATAAAACAATTCAGACTAACATTGGTCAACAAGGGATATGTCCACACTGCACACTGAAAGAGGAAAACAGTGTTTTACGACCTAATTATGTAAAATACACCTGTACACCTATATACTGTATGCAGATGATGTCTGGAAGGTCATAAGCTTGCTGTTAGGGTGAGGATGGGATTTCAAGTGTTTTTCCTTTCTTGCTTGTTTTTGTTGCTATTTTTTTATTTGTTTTTGGTACTGAAGATTGAACCCAGGGGCATTAACCACTGAGCCACATCCCCAGCCCTTTTTATTTTTTATTATTTTGAAACAGGGTCTCGATAGGTTGTGTTGGGCCTTGCTAAGTTGCTGAGGCTTGCAATCTTCCTGACTCAGCCTTCCGAGCCTCTGGGGTTACAGGCATGTACCACTGCGCCTGGCCCACAATTTCTTTATAAACCAGCCCCCCACCACCTATACGCAGCCTCCCATGACCAACATCCGGCACTGGGATGCTGCATATGTCACAGCGGATGATTCTACAGGGACACACCATTCTCACCTGAGTGCACTTTACATTTGGGACAGGACTGTTTTTAGTTGTAGATGGACACAAGGCCTTTATTTTATTTATTTATTTGTAGGTGGTGCTGAGGATGGAACTCAGTGCCTCACATGTGCAAGGCAAGCGCTCTACCACTGAGCCACAACCCCAGGCCCACAGTTTACATTTAGGTTCACTCTTTGTGCTGTACATTCTATGAATCTGGACATGGGTGCACTCAGATAGCACATACAGAGTGGTTCTACTTCCCTAAATATTCCCTGGGCTCGCCCTTTTCTACCCCGACCCCTGGCATTCACTCATCCTTAACTGTTTCTAGAGTTTTGCCTTTTCCAGAACATCATATAGCTGCAATCATACAGTAGATAGCGTTTTCAGATTGGCCTTTGCACTGAGTAATATGGATTTAGGTCTCCTGCCTTTCTTTACGACTTGATAGCTCATCTTCTTTTATCACTACATAATATTCCATTGTCTGGATGCACCAGGGTTGTTTTTTGTTTGTTTGTTTGTTTGTTTGTTTGTATCTTCTCGCCTACAGAAGGACATCCTGGCTGCTTCCAAGTTTTGGCAGTTCTAAACAAAACTGCTACAAGCGTCCATGTGCAGGTTTTTGTGTGGACATGTTTCAACTCCTTTGTCTACCCGTGTTTTAAGGATGAGAAATTGAGACTTAAAGAGTTTAAGTGACTCACTGACAATTTCACAGCTAGCAAGCGGCAGGGTTGGGCGTGGAAATCCAACGCACCTGGCTGCTTCTCAACAGTCGTTTTCTCATTCAAAGGTTCGTTCCTCAGAGCTGTCCCTCAACTTGGTCCCAGACCCCCTATTCTGCACTGCTGGAGGTGATGGATGGGCTTCTTTGGGGATGGTGGCCTGAAGCCAGAAAGAGCCTGCATTGAAAGGTTTTGAGCTAGGAGACCTTTATCCACTGCCCAGAGGTAACAGAGGGTGTCCCTCCTCCAGGTTTCCACCCTGTCCTTGGAGGGTTTGGGAAGGGCCACTTCATACCTGGATGGAATCTCCCTGCTAAGCCAGCTCTCGAGGCTTCCAGGACCCTGGGAGTTTCTGAACCACTGGTCTGCTTGCCTGACCTGGACTGGTCCTCCAAGACCAGTCCTCCAGGACCCTCTGCCTCTGGACCTCCACCTCTGGGAGACTCTAAACTACAGAGGCAGCAGCCAGAGGTTCTCATCCTGAGCTCTCAGGGCACCTACATCAGAGAAGCCAGTTCTTTGGCCAATGTCAAGCACCAGAAAGAAGCCCGATCTCGCTCTTCCCCACTCAAGCAGACCCACCCTCTGAAATCGTGCTCTCCCTGACATCAGAACGGACACGGGGTTCCCAGCACCAGCTGCCCACAGATGCACCCCAAAGCACACCAACTCATCAGCTACAAATCAGAAATCCTCTGATGCCGCTTGACGTGTATGTTAGAGGTCTTTGAGAACAGGTGCAACCAATGGAACTCTCCATCTAGGAGGGAGGGGGAATGGAAAGAATCTGGCTGATGGGGTGATGGGGGCTGTGATTTGAACCTGAGCCCTGCTTCTAATTGGACACAAGATATATAGGCAATTCTCCTTGCTTAAATATGGAATTTATTTGGTCTCAATTTCCTCATCTACAAACTGTAATTAACAATATTTTGTTTGTGGGCAAATCTATCACCAAAATTAGAGAATGTGCGGAAAGCATGCAATGTTTCTGGCATTTAGTAGTTACTCAATAAATGGCAGCTGTCTTTTCAACACTGTGGGGCTCTTGAGTCTGGATACCTGATTTCCAAGTGACTCAGCATCTGATGCCTGTGAAAACCCCTTGGTTGTCTTCTCCTGGATTAAGGTAAACTGAATCCTGCAACTGGCCAGCTCACCTATGCTCCTCCCACATGCCCCGCCACCCTCCTAGCTCTGCCTGGGATGGGCCCAGAGGAGCAGGGAAGGGGGGATGGAAGATAGATCAAGCTGGTGAGAAAGTAGAGAGACTGTGATTGCCAAGCTCGGAGGTCCGTTGCCATTGCCAAAACCAACATGACCTATACGTTTTCCATACTCCTGGCTAAACTCCTAGTGAGGCCAGCAGCGAGGGAATGGAAACTCCTGGGTCAGGCAGCCAGCTCAGGACATCTGCATCTTAATGTTTCCAGGAGGAAGTCTGAACCCCAGCCCTGTTGAGACCCTATACTATAGTTCCTTGTTTCAGAAGACAGACCCCCCTGAAGGCTCTCAGTACCCCCAGCACTAGCCCAGACGGCCTAGAGGCACACAACTGTCCCTTCCCACTATGAAACCCCGACTCCAGTTCCAACACACACAGAGAATATGCCAGTGAGCAAGTCAGGAGGCCAACAGGAAAGGTCGATGCAAGGGTGAGACGAGAGGCTGAGAACTCTTCAGTCAGAGATCGCTGTCTCTCCCACAGGCAAGTGGGCAGCTGGCTGGGCAGGGGCTGCTGACTCTGGGAAAAGCCATGAGATTATGCACCTGAACATGGTCAAGTTTGGATCTGACATTCAGTTCCCACGTAAAACAGAGGGTTGGGATGGGCGGGATCCACTGATGCTGGTCCTCTAGGTCGGACTGGGGAGAGAAAGTGCTGGAGAGGTGGGGTGGGAACTGGGTGAACCAAGGGCAAAAATCTGCTGGGTTGCTGCTCAGCAGATATTAAAGCAGATATCAAAACTCCCTGAGACACTGGTCCCCACGTCTAATATCTCTTACTAATTCCCCAAGCCAGGCCCGTTGGCACATTCCCAAGCAGAGGCACACATTCCCTCTGTGCCCCTCCTCCCAGACATACCCGGCTGGCCTGGCAGAAGTTGGGCGCCGGGCAGGCCTGCAGAGGCATAATCCTGCCCCACGTGGGTGGGTGTGGGTGGGTGCGTCTCTCAGGCAGCACATTAATCATCCACTCCCAAGACGACCACAGGACCCAGGCTGGCAATACCGGCGGAGGCAGGCGCTGCAGCCAGGCCAGGCCGGGGGCACAGAGGGGGTTGTCTGGGGAGGGAGAGGGGGCAGGACAGTTCACAATGAGTTCAGACAGATGATGCAGGAAGGCAGAGGAGAGGCAGGCACTGCCCACCATGTGCCTGCTGACTCAGAGGCCAGCATCTGACTGCAGGGCACCTTGTCCCCCTGGCTGGTTTCACACCACTTCACTCTTTGGGGTACTGTACCCTGAAGCATGCCCCCTACACTGCCCTGTGTGTATCTGTATTTATGTATAAAATCATAAACAAATTGAACAGCATTGTGTCATTTTTAGCAACTCATGCTTCAACTTCAGAGAACGGTATTAACTGACCCCTGCTGACAATGCTGGACCTCTCCTTCCCATCTCTTCTGCACCAACCCCCTTGATTTTTTTCCCTCTGGTTTTGACATTTCCAACATTTATATCATTTTATATAGTTTTAACTATAACACCCATAGTTGTCAAACTTTTGCTTTACTTTTAGGAGTGGGAGTATAGCTCAGTGGTAGGACCCCCTGGGTTCAATCCTGAGCATCAAAATAAAATAAAATCAGCTATAGTTTTAGATATAGTTTAGATATAGTTTTAGATATAGTTAGATAACAGCCTGTTAAAACAGCTAAACTTTTTATTTTATTTCATCTTTTGGTTGACTCTATTTTGGAGAGTATGTATATTTTTAAATACAATATATTTCCTAATGACACTCTATGTGCCTTAAAAAGACACCTCCCTGTTCTATGGCATGGATTAAGACAGTACACGTTATTGACAACAGTAATGATCAGGAGAATGTGGACAGAACAGGAAGGGGTAGACAGGTCTGCAGGCCCTCAGTGCATGTCACAGAGCATCCCTGAGAAGAAGGCTAGAAGTGATGGATTTGGGGAAGAAAAGTAAAAGTAAATGGTTTGAGGTGGGTTGCCATGGTAAACAAGCCAGATATGCAAAGGAATGGGGAGATTTGTCATCTGGACCCTCTGACACCACATCTGAAAAGATCCGGGCTGTATTTGGATGTGGCCATGCAGCTAGAAGTACAGTGACACAGCACACTTTCTGAACAGGGCAGTTGAAGTGTGCACCCCTCAGGACACACGTACTCAGAGTGCTAAGCCATTTACATGATGATGTCTCTGTCTTTCCACATCTACCTAGTTCCTAACCAGTTTTTCATCTGTGCCTGCATGCATGCATTTATTGAGGGCCTACTCTAGACCAGGCCAGCTATATATAACAGGAAGAAGTGTATGAAAGGGTTTTTAGAGAGAGAGAAAGAGTTCAAAACAAATATAACCTGCTTTGATTGTCACAAGAAAAACAGAGATCCTATTGCCGGAGCACCTCAAGGAAAGAAAAAAATATTTTAACCACAGTAGACAGCTAGGTGTAAGGGAACTTAATAAATAGTGACAAGCCCATGGTATCCAAAGCCAGCATGGAGCTGACAGATACCCTCTCGACCTCAGCCTGCTCTGGAGGGGCCTCCCCTGCTCGAGGCATGTGTCACTGTGCTCTGGGTGTAAGAGAGACAAAGCAGCAGAGGTCCCCACCCCAGTTCTGATCCTCTCCACTCTTCCCTGGGGGGACCCTGAGAAGATCGAAGAGGCCCCTGACTAGAGAAGGGCCTGGGTTCTAGTAGTGAGGGGCATGTATGGAAGCATAAAGGAGTTTTTTGGGTTTTTGTTTGTTTGTTTGTTTGTTTTGCTTTTTTATTTGAAAGCAGAAGGGGCAAAAGGCAGCTCAGCTTCTCAGTAAACTGAAGTACATTTTTGGTAGTGTCCTTCAGACCCTAAAGATATGGACAGCCACACAGGCTTAAAAGGAGTCCTGCCTGGGCAGATGCCGAGGACAGGGTGGCAGATGTGCGGATATGAAGGCACACACAGGTGTGTGCACACAGGTATGTGTGGTCTGAGTACCAGAGGGTCACACGAGGCCAGAGGCAGATGGGTTCGGTTCTTTTAAGAGACGACTAGTTTACTGCATCCAACTGGTTTTTCCACACCTGCTTTGATGTCACTCGCAGTCATTCAAAGTGCCAACTGCCAACCAGGTGAGGTGGATTTTTTGCAGTGGGAAGAAAAGTAAATAGATGACGTCTGCAGCTGGCTATCTGTGCCAGGGACACACAAAGGCTTCCTCACAGCTGCATCCCTGCAGCCAGGACCCCCAGAGACTTCTGGAGAGACCCAGGCCTGTTTTTCACCAACCCCCTAGCAGCCTTTTAAAATGATATATGACTTGCTCCTTGGTGACAAGCTTGCTTAGCTCCTAATGATGCCCAGTGGGCTAATCTGGCTTTGCCTGTTAATTATTTGGTGTGGTGAACTCAATGACAGGAATTTTTCCAGAGAAGGTGTTTAAGAGTTTCACATCCCTCCTCCACTTCTTCCTGGACGATCTTCAAATTCTACATCTTCCCCTGAGATGCAGGCAGCCCACTCTGGCCCAGGGGCGAAGAAAGAACAGATAGCCACGTTGGAGGCTTGTCACGTGGCCTGAGAGGAGCACTCAACAACAGAAGCGCCCAATGATAGGCCTGCAGGGTGCTGGGTCCTGTCAAATGTTTACCTCCAAAGTCATGTTTAATCTACCCAACTCCAGTTTGAGACTGGGATTCTTTGCTTCTTTCCATTCATGGAAATTACAAAGCTCAGAGAAGTTAATCTCTACAAGGGAGGCCCGACAGCCAGAAACTGGGAACTCCAGGATCTATACTCAAGTGGGCCTGGCTCCTCGTCCATTTTCTTAAATGCCACTCCCCAGCTGCTCATGGAATCCTGTGAAGGAGGTGGAGACATTTCAGAAGTTCACTGCTCCATCATCTTTGAGCATCCTGTCTGGTCCCCTCCTCTTACATCAGGGAAGTTCAAATGCTCACACAGCCAGCACATCATAACGGCAATGCAGTATATGCCCTTCACTTAAGGCTGCCACTCATCAATCAGGTCAGATTGATTTTATTAAATCTATAACTCATTGGGCTGAATAGCAAAGGGCCAAGGAAATGATCTGTTGAAAATTCTTAGTGAAGGGGTTGGGGAGAGAAAGAGAAAGAGAGGGGAGAGAGGATGAACATGAATGCACTAGTATTTAAATTGAGAAACTCAGTAACCAATTCTCCCCCTAGTGAAGGTCACAGTAGGTGAAGGCTATTGATGAAGACAAGTTATTCAGGCTGGCTAAAGAATATTTACCTCCAATTGGGGATTGGGTCTAGCTGAATTAAAATTCTCCCTTCTCAAGTGATAAAGCCTTCATTGGAAAAATTATATCTTTTGTCGTCAAGATCCTATTGCCTTTTTAAACACTGCCTCCAGAAACTTAGCTCAGAGATGGCATTTCATTTTGGTTCCACCCTTAAGACTTAGTGTTGTGACCCAAATGGATCCCCACCTATTGCTGAATGTGTATGAGAATGGCATAGACACAAATGGGGCAGGGAACCCCAAGGAAAGCTTATGCACTCCAAAGGCCTCCAACCATCAATGAGAAGCAGTTGAAGTCGCTACAGTGAGCTGACCCAGTTGCAAAGGGCTTCAGGCCTGGTTGTATGGCAACGACCTTTGATAAGAGGCCCAACTTCTCTGAGCTGCCTCATCTATTAAACAGAATAATCTGTTTGCTATTCCCACCACACATGGATCTGGAGAAATGAATGATATTAAAGACAAACAAATATCAATGCTGTGAGTCTTTAGCAGACAGAGCTATAGAACAAGATGCAGGAGAAAGCAGAGCAGATACAGCAGAAAGATACAGCAGAAAGAACCCAAGGCTGGAAGGCAGGCACCTGGGACCCCAGTTCTAGCACTGCCACCAACAGGATTTTGTAGGCCTCAGGGAGAAGAAGAGTGGGATAGTGGAAGACACAGAGACAACCTGACTTGCTACAGTCCTTCATTTTCCACTCATACCTGTGCGATGCCCTGCTATCCTCTCCCAGGCAGGGACCATTGTCGGCCTAATTAGTGCTTAGAGAAGAAAATCAGTGCCTGAGGCTGGGACTCCTGTGTAACTCTTCCACCCAGCAGCCTCCAGCCAGGCAGAGCCACACACACCTCCACTAACCACACAGGTAAGGAAGTTTTGCCTAGGAAACGTCACTGTTCCCAGGTCCTGGGAAGGCAACTTGGCAAACTGACTCCCCTCTGAGCCACAGGATTGAGTAGAAGGGAAAACGGTGGCCTTCTAAGGTACCCAGATTCCACCAGGCTGGGGACTCTAATTATAATGACCACTTGGTCCTAACTCCCAGCCCAGAAAAGACTGTTAAAATCCATGGCCCATTGGAGGCTTCCGACTGCGCCCTTCCAGTCGGCCTGCTCACCCTAAGCCAGCCCAGGAGGTAGTGCTGGTGCCCTGGTCCCAGCACAGTCAGGAGGGTCAAGGCATGGTGCAGCACTCGGCATTAATACCAGGCTGCCTGAAGGATCCCGCACTCCTTTCCTTGTGAGAAAAGCTACTAGGCAGAGGCCTGGGAACCCAAGCATTCCTGCAGACCCTCAGCTGGAGCAGCTAGGACCTACCTCGAACCCGCCGGGTCTCGAACCTCTGCAGGACCTGGAGCTTCTCTGACAGTGAGCGGCTCTTCTTGGGGAGCCTGCAGAAGAGTTGCTGGAGGCATGCAGTGACCCGCCCAAAGCAGGCAGTGGCTGCCTCCTCATTCCGGCCTTCGGTCATCTGGTCTGCAGATCAATAGCTCTTCTCTAGGTCTGGCGTCAGAGTTGGGTGCCAAGTGGGAGAGTCATGGGCCCCAGGGAGGACTCTGCGCCTCATGTGATCCAGACGGGCACCTGGGACTGCGGGCTCCAGCACCAGCACAGACTGACCAATACTGCCTCCTTCCCTCCACCTCCCCCAATGGAAAACTTTCTATTTCTGGGGCTTTTAACTTGATAAGATAAATATGCCCCCACCAAACAGGCTGCAGGAAAGAGCCTGCCTGAGCCTCACTTCTCAGTCGCGCCTGAGTCTGAAAATCAATGTCTCCAAAGTTTCAAGAGACGACAGAAGTGATCGGTTACTTCACACCACATGCCCAGCCCAGGAGCTCGTTAATGGATTTCTTTGGGGGTTGGTGGATTAATAATGCTTCCCCAGCTGTCTGGACTCCTAAGGGACAACCTGGGGCTAACTCACATCCTTCTGTGCTCAGCCAAAGCAAGGAGGGCCCACAAGGAGGCTGTGTGGCTTTGAGAGAGTCAGACCATTCATCTGAGATCTGAGCACAGAAGAGCTGACATGCAAAAGGATGTGACCCTATGGGCTGCAGGAGGGGAGGACACAAATGGAGAAAAGAACAGTCTCTCCCCAAAATGGCAGAAGTATTGAACTCTTGTTGGTGCTCACAGGGTGTCCCCTCAGAAGTGAAAAAGTCCATTGCCCAGGACAAGACAGAGCACAGGCACAAGACAGGCAGCAGAGCCATCCAGAAGCCCATTGGAGAGGGGTACCTGCTCCCAGGCTGCTCAGGATCCCAGGCTTCACCTACAAATAGCTAGAAGGGACACTTGTCCTTCAACCAGAGGACTCAAACCTCAAAGGACTCACACACTTGTGGAGTCCTGACTGAAGATTCATATACACATCTGTGATCTGGTCACCTAGTGCCAGATCCAGGGAGTCAGCACTTGTTAATTCAGACGTGAGCCCCAGTACTCCCACGCAGCCAGCTCTCTGTGCGATCATCTTCCCCAAGGTCAAAGAGAACACTAAAGGACATCCTATCCCAAAGGCCAACATCCTCAGAAGAGAATGTTGGTAGAACAAACCTAAGTTGCACTCTGATCTTCCAAGGAGGCTCCCCAGTCACCTGCCCTTCTCAGAGAAATCTGGCCAGAAGGCCCCTATCTAGGTCACCCCGCCCTATGGAGGGCCTCAGCACTTGGTGCAGTAGCAATAATGTCACATTGTTTACAGTCATTTATTTAATATGCCACCCTTGCTCAGGCCTGGACACTGTTTTTTCTCCCTAATGCTTCTTTGGGGAGATTGAGATGCCTGTGTGTATGTGTTGGCGTGGCAAAGAGGTTAGTGATCAAACAGTCTCTACACCAAAAAAGCATCATAAGTGAGTCCAGATCCTAAAATGACTCTAGGGATCATCAAGCAAGGGGTAGGAGCCAAGGTTCCCTGCACCATTGTGATTCTGACCCTGACACCTGAGATCTCCAAGAGGGTCCAGGAACCCCTGGCTGCCTGGGCACAGTTAAGGGCACACTCCTTCTGCAGCCCTCAGAGAGAAAAGCACACACGTGCTGGGGGAAGTTTTAAATATGAGCAATGAGGGGAAATCCCTCCTGAATGCCCCACTGGGCTCAAGGATAGACTGATCTCACTTTTCTTTTCTCCTCAGTTCAGAGCTGTTCTTCCTTTCTTCTTTTATTAATGTGGTGGGGATGGAAGGCAGGGCCTTGTGCACATGTTCTACCACTGAGTATGCCCCAGTCCCGCAAAGCAATTCTAGAACAGATGAGCCTGGAGAAGCCAGCAGTAAGGAACTGGCAGAACCTGGGGACAGGATTTGGGGAGGCTCTAGAATCTTCACTCTGGATCCTTCAGAAACTAGATCAATATTTCTTTGCAGGGATGGGCTAGGAGGAGCACCACCTACAGGCAGGGGAATGTCTGCAATGACCTCTAGCTGCCCTGATGTTCGATCCTTAGCTAGAGGACCTCCATGCTGAAGGGGAAGTCGGCCAAGGGCCAAGAGAATTCGAAGCAACAACCTTCACCATCTTAGGGGATGGGGTACAATATATTCTCAGCTTGAAATGCTCTCCTTGTTTAAAGCTACCTCCAGACTGCTTTTAAAAACACTTCCCACTAGAATACACATTTGCTGACAGCATGCTCAATCCATCCTCTCAAGACTCTCAGGTTACAGCTGGAATCTGCTGTTCCATTTAAACACTAAGGCATCTCTGGGGTTTTTGGATTTTTAATACTTTCCTCAGTTGCAGAAAAGACATAATCGCTTCAACAGAAACCACCAAATCTCCAGCTTCCATTCAACTTGGATGGAAAAAACAGCCTCCTTCAAGTAAGCCAGGAAAGTGGGTGATGGTACCTGTCCCAGCTGTGAGCCTGACTTGAGGAAATACACAGAGGAAGAGTTGCTGTTCCCCTAGGGGCCACACCACTGCCTAGTATTAGAGCCAGAGGTCCATTTTCCAGTCCCAAGCTAACCCTTCTCATCCTAGCTGTCCCTTCTAGGATCTGATTTCCCTAGTCTGCTGATTTCCCTTTGGTTCCTGGCTAGTCCTATGTCATGAACTCTGACAGCTGGGTCGTGGCAGGGAGTAGGCAGGTAACAGAAAAGATATTCTACCTGCCTTTCCCTGCCCACTGCCTGCACTCTCCTGACACCAATGGGAAGGGTGGGAACCGGGGACACTCCCTTGTTTCTTTTATTCTGGGATTTAGGAAAACTTCAGCCTTTGTTTAAAGAGCTTCTGATTTGTGCATGCTGAAGATGCACTTAGAAACTGAATGTGAGCATGGGCTGAAGGTTAGCCAAATCTCAATTACTCAGGCATTGACTGGTGGCTTTGCACATGGCTTCAACCCCTTGGCACTTCCTTTTCTCCCTGTACCTCTTTCTATCATTATTATTACTTTGGACGTTTCAGTATTTATTGGCAGGAGGGAGGATGATGAATAAGAAAACTCAACAAGTTTGCGTGACCAATGATGTCTGCTCAAAAGGCAAAATGCTATGCTGGATTCTGGTGTTGCTTTTGAGACTGATGATCTGGGTTATCTTAGAAAAGTCACTTGACTTCTCTGAATGCTGTGTTTCCACATCTATGAGATGGCCATTATTAAGGCAGCGCTGCCTACCTCACTAGGGAATGGTGGGGCTCAACAGAGACAGTGCACCTGAGCTTGAGATGCAGCTGAGCACAATAGAAGTTCCATCCACTCACCATTTCTTAGCCATTTTCAATTCTTCTTCTTTTTTTTATTTTTATTTTTTGCTACCAGGAATTGAATCCAGGAGGGCTTAACCACTGAGCCACATTCCCAGCCCTTTTTATGTTTTATTTTGAGACAGGGTCTAAGTTGCTGAAGACCTTGCCAAATTACTGAGGCAGGCTTTGAACTTGCAATCCTCCTGCCTCAGCCTCCCAAACTTCTGGGATTTCAGGTGTGCACCACCATGTCCAGCTCCAATTCTTCTTATTCCACAGGAATATTCCCATTTTAACAGGTTCACAGAATACCAACTTGTATTTTGAGCAAACTCAGTGATAATTCTTTCCCAGATCTAACATCCAATGGAAACAAAACATATAAGGATTTATGGGCCTTTTGGACCTGACTTTATGAACCTATTTTCTGGTTTCTCAAAGGTCCGTGTAATCCAAGTTTCATTCTCTAGCAGCCCCTGCCAACGGCCATGGCAGGCATATGGGTAAGACCTGTCTCACCCTGCAAATGTGTTTGTTCAAGAAACAGGGAAAGGGGCAGAAGGTGGCACATGGTTCTCCACTGAAGAGTAAACATGACCCGGCCCTCTGCGGTTACAGGTGAGTGTCATACTTGGCCACCCACCTGCCTGCCCAGTGACACACAGGACTGAACAGACTGGATGTTGAACACCACCCTCTTATAAATCCTCAGCACAATGTCATCTGGAGGTTTCCCCATTGATGTCCTCAAATAGACTCAAGGAAGTAGATGTAGGTAGGAAAACCCTACAGAAAACCTGGGGCCTGCTTCAGCTCCCAGGGGTCACTGGACCCCTCAGCCAAAATGAGCCCTTCTCCACCAGGAGGCTGGGCACATACTACAATGCCAGGAGGGACTTCACTGCACTTCTTCCTTCCTTTCCTAAAGGGCAAAAAGAGAACCAAACTTTGGAGATTCCCCGATGGTACATCTCTCAGGGACCTTTTCTATTCCAGGAACCACAAGCAGGACAGGCTCAGCATAGATGTGCTGGCCACTTCAGTCAATGACCACTCCATGGAGAGGCCTGGGGTCCACCAGGCTCTGCCCATGTCTCCTTAGCATGGTGTGTCTGTGTTTCAGAAAAGACTGGAATTCCACCTCCCCACTCTGAGGCAAGAAAGTCTTGACCTTTGGGGCAGGGTCCCCATGGCCATGCTCCAGCACTGATTTTATTCCACTATCCCAGTGCCCCCAGGGATCTAAGCCTTCTGCCCTGTCTGACATCACTGCTGCAGCCTTCTTCTTCTTCTTTCCCCAAAGAAAACCATCCAAACCCTGAACTCCAGCCTGGAACATGTGGAGAGAAGCTTGCCAGAACTTTTGGGAAAAAACCCCAAAGTGACTAAATGCAAAACCATCTTTCCAGCATCAGCTGCCGCCAGCACTTCCCAACCCAGCAGGGCTTCCCAACCCAGGCAGGGCAGAGCAGCACAGAGCCCTGCAGGAGGGGTGGATGGCCAGGGTAAGCAAGAGCAAAGAGCATCCTGCAGATGCACAGGCCTGGATTTGCAAGCCCAGATAGAGGAGCTGGTGCTGGCTGAACCACAGGAACAGAATGGCTGGGGGCTGGGGGGTCTGCAAGCTTTGCACACCCACAAATACTCACCCTCTGGGAAATACTCACCTTGCCATCCCAGGAATGCAAACAGGAAGGGCCTCTAATGAGGCTAGAGATATGTTTACAGGTTCCTCACTTAGCCTTAATAATATCCTGGGCAGGGCAAGGGTGACAGGCAGCTGCCCTCTATGGGAAATGGAGGAGTGAGGGTATGCACGGGAAGCCAGAGACAGCACTGTGGGAGAGCACTTGGGGTGCAGGTGTGGGGACCCAACTATGGCTGGGCCATACCAGGTAGCCTCTAACACAGGGGTGCTGGGCACAGGGCTCCAAAGAGGAAATGGCTTAAGGACCTGAGATGGCCCCAAAGCCTTCAAGGCGTGTCGGAATTAGCCTACCTGAGAGGTACTAGCCTCACTGCTGCACCTAGCAAGGTAGACAGGCAAGTCCCGGAAGGTGACTCCCTCTCAACAAATGTGAGATTACAGCAGAGGTATGTCTGCTCCACCCTCACAAAATTATTTTGAGAATGAACACAGCAGTGTGAAAACATCTGGGCTCTTCAGAGAAAAGCACTGTTGACATGCAAAGAATGCTTCCTGTGCTCCTTCTCAGACCTGGCTAGGCCTGGCTCCAGTCTGACCCACACCCTCCCTGACAGGATGAATTCTCTCCACCAGCCAGGCAGGGCCCCTGGGGCTGGACTGGGGCTGTCTTTTCCTTGTCACTCAGGGCCTACCTTCCAGGCTTGGCAAAGGCTGATTCAAAAGTAAACTTGGGGAGAAGAGAGAGAATCCCAGATCCAACCAGCCCTCAGTGCTGAGGGGAGATGTCAATTCACTCCCACCTAATAATGCTGCAGGATCAGCAGGCGAACACACACGTTCATTACCAAGTCTAATTAGGCTGGCAGACAAGTGGCATTAATCATTTTTGACTGTACCTGTGATTCAAGCCCCTCACACTCCATAATCAGAAAATTTCATGCTCTGATGAATATGGGGGGAAATTAAGCCCACATTTAATCCTTTCACTTTCATCCTTTGAGATGACAGGAAGCAGGGAGGAGAGGAAAAACAGGGGGTGCAGAGTGAGGGGCTCAGAAGCCTCTGGAAAGCAAGAGTGTCCTTTCCCTGTCTCCTAACATACATCCTCCAATAGAACATGTCCCAAGAAGAAGACCCTAATTAGAGCCAGGAGGCAGGGAGGGAATGGGGGTGAGGGATTCCCACCATCCTTAACAACAAAACAATCATTTCTGTGCTTAATTTTCAGAGCCTCCAAAGGCCAGCACAGGTCTAAACCTATGAGGACACCAGCACACACTTCAGCATCACTGAGAGCGCTAAACAAATGCCTTTTGGGTGTCCAAGGTAAATACAGAAGCCTCCAGGACACCAAAGGACACTTTCCAAGATGTCTGCAACTGAGACCTTTCTCTGCTGCAGGAAGAGATATGGGATATGGGATATGGCAATATCCCAGTAGCCTTTTTTGCAAAGAGCCCACAACATGGGATGGGTGTGCAGGATCAGTGGGCTCTCACATGGGTGCTCCCAGTGCTGCAGAGAGTTGAGCTAACCCCAGCCATTAATGCAGTGGCAGGCACTAGAAAGCTCTGACAGGAGCTCTATGAGAAAAAGAAAAGGCACTGAGCCCCTCCCTGTAAACACCTTACTCACACCATAATTAGACTATCACGGGAGGGGGAGGTTAGGAGGATGAGCCCCAGGGCCCCCTTTCAACCCTATCATTCCAATCCTTTAACACATCATGGCTCTGAACAACTCCCCCTCTGGAGAGAGACTCTGATTCTAGGCGGTCACCGGCACTGAGTGTACAAAGGATGTCTAAAAGCACCAACTCCAGGGCCTTGTCAGCCCTGGATCAGGGACAGGGACTTAGGTTCTCCAACTATCAGATCATTCCCTGGCCCAGGATGGCTGATTTATTCACCAAAATTTAGATGAAAGGTAAAAGCATCTCTATGTGCCTTCTACAAAACTAAGGGTCTATGACTCCTAAGGGACTGTCCTTGAGAACAAAGTCAAAGGGCAGCTGGCAAGTTTTGCAGTTTATTTGCTATTGTCCATTCCCTCCTGGAATGCTAGAAGTGGATTCTCACCATTACCGCCCCCATCCCAAAATATACACACACATAGTCATATGACCTTTTTTCTCTGCATATATATATATATGCACCAATCCCCACTGACTTCTCTCTCTAACAAATGTGATTCCTTTGATCCTATAAATTAGTATTAACTCTGAACTTTCTTGTTGGCAAATCCAACAAGAGCTCAGTTACAGACCTTGAAGTAAAGGGAGCTTAAGTTAAGAAGGCAGACAGTGCAAAGACAATTTTCTAAAGCTTCTCTTATTAAAAAGCCTATTTGCCAACATGGCTCCCACTAGTGTCAGCCTCCTGTGCAGACAGATGTCATTCACATACCCACTGCCCTTCTGCTTGTTTCCAAGAACAGGGAAATTTAATAGCACAAACAAGCCACCACATTCAACTTCCACTTAAGGAAACTATGCCTGGTGCTTTGCTGGGTGCAGTTGGTACACAGACAAGGAGCCAATGCCTTTGTGACCCCCTCAGCCACTGGCATTCTGTAAGGATGCTCCTCAGCCACAGCAGGCTCCACCTGAGGACACTGGGCAGGAGGACCATTCCTAGAGGACATTTTCCATCCGAACTTCCTAGGGTGCTTATAGCACTTCATTCACTTCCCCATGCAGCTCAGCAAACAGGCAGAGTTTGAAAATTGCACTCACTCCTTAGAAAAGCGATCCCAGGAGGTATCACAAGCCCAGTCTAGTTGTTATGGCTATTGGATGGGAGGGGATTACAGTAAAAACATTCACACTGAATTAAATGTCCATTGCACTTTGCTATGCACCATTGGAAGCACTTTACATATACAGGATGAATCCACTAAATTCTCACATTAGCTCAATGTAGTAGCTAAGGCTATCATCTCCATGTTTTTAAACAGGGAAACAGAACACAGACATGCACAGGGTCACACAAAAACTAAGTGGCAGTGGGGACTCAAGTCCAGGACTCTGATTATAGTCTGCGCTTTTCATCACTGCACAGTATCATCTTTTTTTTTTGCAGTGCTGGGGATTGAACCCAGGGCTTTGTGCTTGCGAGGCAGGCACTCTACCCACTGAGCTATACCCCCAGCCCTACAGTATTATCTTTTAATAGGTCCTTTCCTCTGCTGCTATGTGGCGGTACACACCCAAAATCCCAGTAATTTTGGAAGCTGAGGCAGGGGGATCACAAGTTCAAGGCTGACCTCAGCAATTTAATGAGATTCTATCTTAAAACTAAAAAGGACTGGGAATGTCACTCTGTGCTAAAGGCCCTTGGAGTTCAATCCCCCGCACCAAAATAAATAAACAAATAAAAATCCCTTCCCTGACCCTGGCTTTTCAAAATGAAAACAACCAACTTCATTATGGAATTAGACCAACTTAAAGCAAGATGCTCAGTAAGTTTGAACTGCCAGCCCAACTTGCACATCAGAACATTTCTCAACTTTTCCCAGCCAGTCACAGGCTCAAGAGTAGTTAAATATTAATAACAACAAAGAGAGACTCCTCTTTGTAGCCCCTTGATTCCAGTCTGTTTCCTCTCTAGTGTTCAGATATCCCTGGTTGGAATCAAACCAACTATGTAGGGGGCCATGGAAACCTAAGAAAGTGAAAAGACTTCACCAAATCATACACAGTAGCAGAGGTACTACCCAATGATCAGGGTCTTCCTAACAGTAGAAACTGCTCCTGGTCTAACCCAATGGACAAATAAATCCAAGGTGATGTGAGGATGATGTCATTTAATCATGGAGTATCACACATATGCATATACAATTACATCATTATTACCAAACCAAAAAATATCATAAAGCTATGTGCAAAATGTTCAATAATTGATGTAGTCCCCAAAAGTCTAAATACAAACAAGAATGCCAATGAAGCAAATCTCCTGGGATTCCAGCACAATAAAACCCATCATAGTGAGGATATTGCTTCTCTCCTGTGTATAATAAGGTCAGTGGATGCAGTAAAGTACCCCAAGACCCTCCAGAGGACAAAAGCCGCCAACATATTCCAGTCACATTGGATTCTTCTGACAGGTCACAGGCTTTGGCCAAGTGGCAGCTCCTCCCCCACACAGCACATACCTCTATAACTGTTGCTCTTTCCTTTTTAATTGGCACCTAAACTGTGAGAACTAGTGATGTAAATAACAGCACCCACTTTCCCCTCCAATTGTCCCCTTCCACCTGACCCTGGCTTAGAATCTGAGTTCTCCTTCCTGGCAGTCAGCTGCAGTGGGAAGCACACTGTGGGCTGCAGGTAGAGGAAAGGTAGGGCTTTCCTGACTTGCAAGTCACTGCTGCTGTCCAGCGCTGCCGCAGGATGGGAGATGTGGGGCTGCTGTCATGGGGGAAGGGCCTTTGCTCAAAGATGCAAACCACAATCCATTTCCAGAGACGCTTGTGAGAGGTTGCGCTATTGTCTGTGCTTTGTGCTTCTGATATTTAAAATATCTACATAAACACAAGGCTGTGGATATCCTCTGCCAAACTGGCAACAGCAAATACAGGGGTGGGGGGCAGACACCTATTTAAAGGAATACACACACCTACTGTAGGAGGAGAAAATAATAAGCCCCAAGAAGATTGCAGATTTGCTTCAAAAATCTTTACACTGGATGACCACTGTTTTATAGTCAGGGTTGAGAAGAGTGTAGCTGAGGAGGCAACCAGAGGGGCCTGGGAAGAAGGAACCCAGCAGGGAGTTGGATCATTTTGGGAGCATAATGACTGACTGATGGGGGAACCCAGGAGGAGGAGCAGGAGGTGGAGGCAGAGCACAGCCAAACACGAGCAGAGTCCAAAGGTTTGAGGGGCCAGAGGTAGAAGTCAGAAGCTGGTACAGAACCAGGGTGACCTCAAGCTTTTTTCAACCTCACAGCCTGTTTCCATCCAAAGCCTAGCTAAGTCTCCTCCCTGTCCCAGTAGGTTCCCTTGGAGCAGGGGTCTGAGCTTGTATGACAGGCGGACAAACAAGCCCCCCCCCCCATTAACACTGTATCAATCTCACAACCGTCTTCCAAGAACTCACAACTAAAGCAAGAGGGTCCAAGGGAGACAGACCGGATGACCTTGCAGCCCGCCATCAACCCAACCCGCAAGCGTGCGTGTGTGCGTGCGTGCTGGGGGTGGGGTAGGGACCAGGAACGCACCTGTCATGAGAGAGGTATTTGTCAAACACCGCACAAACATTCCTGGGCAGTGCGAAGTCACTAAAGGATAACAGGCAGGGAAATAAGGAGCAGAGTGTCTAGGGGTTACCTGCTTAAGTTCGGGTCTCCTGTGGAACCAAAGATGGCAACGGCCCTCTCTCCCTGCCCCTACCCCCCACAGTCCTTGGCCGCCCGACTGCGGTCTTCCCGCGCCCCTCCCTGCCCTGCCGCGACACTCACTAGCGCAGCGCAGCGCCCGCCGCAGCACCTCTCCTCCGCATAGGTCACACCAGCCCGGGCCGCCCCGCAGCGCCCATTCGGCGAAGCTGTGCCCCTCGCCTCGCTCGGCCGGGACGCGGGGATCCTGCGGCTGTTCGAAGATGCTCCGCACGTCGCGGGGCCGGGGCGCCCCAGGCCGCCTCCGCAGTCTCTGCTGCAGTCCAGGCCGGAGAGGGCGAGCGGGTCGGGAGGCCCGGGGTTGAGGCTCCGGGTCCCCCCGGGCAGCCCTCCGGGCGCCGCGCCCCTCGTGCGCCCCGGGCGCGGTGGAGAGGGGCGCAGGGACGCAGCGGCGCGAGGAGCGGCCGGGGGGCGGCGATTCCGGGCCGCCCAGGCTCTGCAGATAACGCGGCGGTTCCGGGTCTAAGAGTAACGGGTAGGGGCGCTGCCCGATGGCCGGGGACGCCATGGCCATGCCCTGCTAGTGGCGGCGGCGGCAGCTCCCGCGGCGGCTACACTCCCGAGCCAACCCCGAGAGAAGGGGCGGCCCCAGACCTGCGCGCCTTTAAAGGGACCGCAGCCCGCAGGGCGGGGCGGAGGCGGGGATACTTCAGAGAAGCAGGAAGGGCGACCCGAGGGAACAACCTACGGACCGGGGGGCCAGCAATGGGAGGGCCTGAGCGAGTGCGGACTTAGGGGTGCCTTCACGAAACAGGGTGGATAACTGGGGTCACTGAAGGATGCTGTTAGGGAAGGCTCCGTACAGGGCAACTCAGAAGGCGCATTTCTCTGTAGGGGGCCCTGCCTCTCCCTCTCCGACCCGCACACCTCCCGCACCCCAGCACGTCCGGGTGAGACACCCGGTTGGAGAGAAGGGCTTTGGAACTGGCTAAGGATGGGGTCTAAGCAGGGTCCACTGTCTGGGTGTCCTCTGTCACCCTCCCGGTGTCCATGCCTTCAAAACGGTTGTGCTCCTTTGCTCGTTCATCCCTTGGCCCGCCGCTTCCCGCCACTCCTCGGCTAGCAGAGCCCGACTTGGGTCGGGAATGTCCCGCTTGCGCTCTGGCAGCAGTGCTGAGTCGCGTGACGCGGAGGGAAGCGAGCACCCTCTACGCTTCCGAAGCTGACCGCGGAAAGCTGCCTCCCGGCGTCCGCGTGAGACTGTGACTTCGGGTTGGATTTCCCCTCTCTTAGCAGTCCTGCCGGGTAGAAGATTCCCGTTTCCTGGAAGACTGGGATTATGATGATCCTGGGCCCTGGGTTATGAGAATGCTCCTGCACCCCATGGCTTGAGGGAGTTTTTCCTCCTAACTCAAATCTCCCTCTCCTGCGGAAATTCCCTAAATGCCCTGCTTTGAACCTGGTGTTGACAGTCCACCTGTGAGATCCTTTGCTATCAGCATCAGGGCTTGCTTTGTGGGCCCAAGCCTGGTCTAAGGCTCTAATGCAGTCGTCTTTGAGATGACTTAGGGTTAGCCTTATTTTTTTAAACAAAGGGCCAAAGCATCTTCTTTTTGCCCTGGGTCTCAAAAGATTATGAAGGGGGATCCTGACCAGCGCCTTCACCCCATTTCATGGGTTAGGAAACAGGCAAAGTCGGGGTTCCTGGATCTTGGGGTCTGTGTGTCCTGTCACAGGATAGTGTGTCCTGTCATAGCAATGACCTAGGCCTTCTCTAGCCGGTTTCATTAACTGTAAATTGGGCTCAGAGTGGGGAGATAGGTAGATGCGGGTGTGGTACTTTCCAGTTCCACCTCTCTGACTCAAGATTTACACCTTTCTTCTCAAAACACAGGATTGATTTGGTTGATTTAGCAGAAGGCGCTGTCAACCAACTTTGGGAACACAGTCTGTCCTCCACTGGTCAGAATGTTCTTCATCCAGGTTTAAACCATCAACCAATGGAAAATATTCAGGAGAAACAGAAAAAAAAAGGTCATACTGAAAATACTTTTTTTCTTGTCATCATTCCATAAACAATACAATGTAACAACTATTTAGCATTTACATTGTATTAGGTATTAGAAGCAAACTAGAGATGATTTAAAGTTTATGGGAGAGTGTACATAGGTTATATAGGAACACTCTGCTATTTTATATGAGGGACTTGAGCATCGGCAGATTTGGGTTACAGGGAGCAGGTTCTGGAACCAATTGCCCCCACCCCTTCCCAACCCTCTGACAGATAAAGAGGGAGGATTGTATACCTGGGAATGTAGTTCAGGAATAGAGCACTTGGGTAGCATGTTTAAGGCCCTGGATTTAATCTAAAAAATGAGAGAGAGAGGATTGTAGAATATGTCTCTCCTGGTTTTTCCCAGGCCAGAGATGGGTCTCCCCCTAGTGTCTAATAGGGGAATCCTCATTTTTTACTTTTTGTTTTCCCCTTGAAAGTAATTTTTAGGTAATTCCTAAAATATCTGGAGTCCAGTGGCCAGGAATTTCCCAGGCTGCTTTTTCCATGGCTTCTCCCTTTTGCTGGTGGTAATCAGAGTCCCCTTCCTTCCAAATTTGAAGCAGAGGACAGATTCCTGGTCTCTGGATGAGGTGGTTTCTGGATAGATGGGAAGAATGACCCAGGGGCCACACCACAGTGCTGCAGGGCAGAGGAGCTGAGATGGGGTGTGTGAATCATAAGCAGCCCCCTTGCTCCATCCCACCTCCATCTTTTCTTTTCCCTCTCTGAACCTTGTCTTCTCTACATGAATGGTTTTCAAACTTTGGGGATGCAACTCAATATTCTGGAGGGCTTATTAAGTCACAGATTACTGGGCTCCACTCCCACAGTTTCTGAGTCAGTTGGTCTGGGGCTGGGATTTGAGATTTTGCATTTTTAGCAAGTTCCCAAGTTGTGTTGATGTTGCTGGTCCAAATAACACACTTTGAGAACCACACTTAGCACTAGGGATAAGGTAGTGATAAGAAAATGGACTTTTCTGTTCTGTTCCCCTCTGGACTAGTAAACATCAGTGGACTAATACTGAAAAACCCAAAAAGGGCTACTCTTGAACCCTTTCTGTGGTGTGTGTAAAAGGGAAAATGCATTCACCTTTATGGCCTCTTATTCCCATCTCTCCCACTTTTTCCACAGGCAGTTCTCTCAGAGTTGTTGCAGAAACCTGTATTGCATATAAATATTTTCATACCCACCCTTTGTTTATCCAACCATCTCCAAAGTTCTGAGGCTTGTCCAGAGATCACTCCCTTCTAGGAGTGCAGCGTGCTGGGTGAGGCCTGGCGCCTGGACCCAGCCTGGGCTCTGGGTAACAGTTTGGTGTGGCAAGAAGCAACAGGATTTCTGGCAAAGAGTATATCACTGAAAGATCAGTTTTGAAATGCTATTTGTGAAGAAATTGTCAGTGATCACCATCTCTGTTCCACCCCTACTCCCGGCCCCCATCCCAGTTCAGATTCCCTGGCTGGAGAGGCTCCAAGGATGGGCATCAGTGCTGGCTGTGGGAGCCTGAGGGCTGCCTGGAACAACCAGGCGTGCAACCTTCTTGCCAGTGCGAGCTGCACAGAATGCTGTAGTGTTTGTCTTCCTGCTGTGGCTCTGATTTGGTGGGATGGCCGTGGTCGCTCTCAGCACTGGATGGAGGAAGAGATGGTGCAGGACCAGAGCCCTACATTTGCCTTCTGGGGTGGGAATGGAGATGAAAATGGAGATGTAACTTCATGTAGCCAATTCACAAAGTTTCTCAAGTTTATCTTAAGGTTCATCTCCCTGAGTCAAAAAATTGAGGTCAGGGGAGGTAGCTGCCTCCCCCAATCTCAATAGAAGGCTCCCTGCTTGGGACTCGCCTCCTCAGATGCTATCTTTCAAAGTTCAGTCCCCTTATTCCCTGAAATAGCCACCGCTCCTACAACACACACACACACACACACACACACACACACACAGTAGCAACTCATTCCTCCTTTGCCAGGAAGAAGTATTGAACCACTTTTGTCCCTGGGTAGGGTCAAGATATTGCCTGGGTTACTGTCCAATGCCTGGACATTAAAATATTCTGGCTCTGCCTTTGGTCATCCGGTTCCAAGGCTAAGCGGAGGCATCTGCTGAAATACCTCCACTGGGAGTTTTCTCCTCGTTAACAGATCCTCTTGGCTCAGAGCTCTTGCCTATTTCTGATGGTGACTCAGTCCCAGCAGAGTGGGTGTGCGGCTTTTATTTTTGACCAAGGGGAAGGATTACCACAGTGGAGTGTGTGGTCGGTGTGTGAGGTCACTGCAGAGGTGGTCCCTGAGTGTGTTGGCTTCCCTATTGGGTGAGTTGTTTTAATACTGTCTCCTAAACTCCCTCCCCCTGTCCCTCTGGTAGGGAGGAAAAGGGAAGGACAGAACACAGCCTGACTTTCCAAAGGGGAAGCTTTTGGTTTTGGTGATTTTGAGGCTTTTTAAGGTGCCCAAAATCCCCAAAGCTTTTAGAGAAATTGAGGAGGCTGACAGTTGTACAACTGTCCACTTAGGATTATTGCATCCGTCAGGAAAAGCTAGGTTATACTAACCTAAAGCCCCCAATCTCAGGGCCTTTATTTTTTTATTTTTATTTTTTTTGGAACCAGGGATTGAACTCAGGGACACTCGGCCACTGAGCCACATCCCCAGCCCTATTTTGTATTTTATTTAGAGGCAGGGTCTCACTGAGTTGCTCAGGGCCTCACTGAGTTGCTCAGGGCCTCGCTAAGTTGCTGAGGCTGGCTTTGAACTCGCGATCCTCCTGACTCAGCCTCCCAAGTCACTTGGATTACAGGCATGCGCCACCACGCCTGGCTTTCAGAGCCTTTAAATAACAGAGACTGCTTTTTAATACTCCATGCCCTGTGCAGGTTGACCAGGGCATTCTGCTCATTAGAGTTACTCAGGGACCCATGAGTTACTAATGGCAGTCTTTCTATCTAATGTCACCATGCCAGAATGAAATCAAGAGAACTGGTGGGGGGTAAAATTAATAACAGAATGTGTGACAGATACCATTGCCCTGTGTACATGCATGAATGCACAGATGGTGTGACTCTACTTTGTGTACAACCAGTGAAACAATAGCTGTACTCCATTTGTGTTCAATGAATCAATAAGTAAATTAAAAAAAAAAAAAGAGAACTGGAAGATCCCACATTAGCATTTAAAAGTGCACCAGTCATTGGCTGGAGAGGAAGTTCAGACCTATAACCCCAGCTATTTGGGAAGCTAAGGCAGGAGGATCACAAGTTCAAGGCCAGCTTGGGCAACTCAGAATCTCTCAAAATTAAAAAAAAAAAAAAAAAGAGTTGGGGTGTTGCTCAGTGAGAGTGTTTGCTTACCATGCGTTATCCCCTGGGTTCAATCGCCAGCACCACTAAATAAATAACTATTCTGGGGTATTTATTCCTCACAATTTACTGAAATAGTTAAATGCCCTACACAAGGGGAGCAAGAAATGCAATCCCACCCAGTGCCAGAATGGGAAAAGAACGGTCATAGTTGGCAATGGGCACCAATGGCCAATGCAGTCTTCAAGGGAAGAGAGCAGTCATTCATTCACTTAGCAAGTCATTCTCTAACATCTGCAAAGTATCGGGTGATGTTTTGTGCAATGGATATGTTCATGGAGCTTACTTTTAGAAGGAGAGCACACAACAGACAAACAGTGTGATATGTGTGTTCTAAGACAAAGCACATTAAGGGGATGGGGGTGCTGGGACTGCTATATTAGATAGACCTTTTTTTAAATTCGTTCTTTTTAATTTTACACGATGATACAAAGTATTTTGATATATCATACCTATACAGAGTATAACTTCCCATTCCTGTGGTTATGTCTGATGTGAATACACTGGTCCTGTATTCATATATGAAGAAAGAAAAGTTATGTCCAATTCATTCTACTCTTCTACCTTTCTGAGGCATGTTTGCACACAGGGTTGAATGGAGTAATCCTTTTGTCTGTCTGAGCAAGAGTGTCCCAGGTTGCAGGAGCAGCAGGCATGGAGCTCCCAAACTTTCCCAAACTGTGAACCTAAGTCTGCTCAAAATACACATTCCCAGAGCCAGACTTCTGATTCAGCATGCCAGGCTATTGGCCTGTGTTTCATAAAAGACTTTGATAAATATTGCTCCCAGACCACATTGGGGAGATAGGGCCATAGCAGTAGGTAGTTGAAATTGTGTGAGCTCTTCTATGGCATTTCTTTCCCCCTTCCTCCTTCCCTTCTTGAGCTCCCATGGAGCTCAGCTTCCCAAAGAAGTGGGTGTTGCTGATGAGGGGGTCAGTAACATCTGGTATCACTAGATCAGGAGCTGGGACCATGACAAAATGTTTTTGGAGAATTAAAGTGTATCTGAAAGTCCCTTGTAAAATGTGAAATGGCTGGCATTGCTCTTTTACAGATGAGAAACTGGGGCTCCAGGAGTCATGTGACTGATCTAAACAGGTGTGTAGTCTGGACTCTAATCCACTCAGATGCATAAATTTGCCTTTGCACCTCCCAGCTGCTGTGGGAAGAGAAGTGTTTAAAATCTCTGATCTGGCTTTGTAGGCACAATGTGAAGATCAGCAAAAACCTTTCCCCAGTTTTCTCTCCTTGTTGAAATCCAGCAGGATCTTTCCAGATCTGGTCCAAATTTCAAATCCTGCATAGAGTCTTCCCAAAGTCACCCAGATTGAATTCATCTCTCCTTCTTCTAGGCTGCATAAGTCTCTGTGTCTCTGACATGTACATCATCACATCATCCTAATGTGAGGTCACTTACATTAATATTTTAACCAAGACCCTTGCTTGGGTCTTGGTCTTTCCCACTGTGCGGTGGAAGTAGGAGGGGCTCCTTCCATGTTTAATGAAATACATTTAGCTGTAGACTCAGGACCTGTTCTTGGTCCAGTACATATCTCTTAGGATCCCTCTAAACCATGGCCCCTGTGCCCAAGGGTGGAAATGAAGGAATTGTTTGGTCTAGGGAGAATGGAAGGTGGTTAAAGACCTGCTGGGCTGAGTGGAAGTGGGAGTGGGATTGGGAGTTCTGTCTGAGATTCATGTACATCCTCCAAGATGCTGGTTTCTGAGGTGGGTATGGTGCTTCTAAATGCTTCTAACTGGCCAGGATGAGGGCTGGTTGAGCACTACCCCTACCTTCAGGGGGATGGATTTCAGTATGTCACCAAACACCAGAACTCCCAAGAAATCTTCTAGGTCCTTGACAGAACCTGGGGACAAGAAGGACCAATCGAAGTGGGAAGGGGCTCCTGGAAAAGTGTCACCATGGAGGATGGGGTGGGTGGGGCTTGTTTCCCACCAGTTTTTTGGTGCCTCCTCCATCTCATCTCAAGTATGGAATTTTTCCATCCTAAGCCACTCTGCCAAGCTGATAAGACTGGTGTGTGTGTGTGTGTGTGTGTGTGTGTGTGTGTGTTTTCCTTTCTATGTTGGAAAAACTCAGATATTCCAGGCAGGATTTTGTCAGTAGCTTTTGTCCCTCAGCCAGCAGGGAGCTGCAAACCCAGTCACTTCCACTGTGGTACTGAGCCAGCTCTGGGCCCGTTAGTGTGGCAGGAAGCCATGCACTTGGGTTAGGACAGACCAGGATGGCCTCCTGGACTATCCCTGCTCCGCTTCAGGCCCAACCACCCCACACTGGTCCCTTCCTCTGTCTCATCCCTCTCTTTTCTGTCCCCCTTTCCCTCTCCTTCTCAGCTACACCATCTCTCTCCACCCCTCTTCATCTCTCCCTCCCTTCTTCCTCTTTCCATGGTGACTCCCATCTCTTCTCTCCCCTCTTCCTTCTGGTGAAGGTGCAGAGAAAGGTTCCACGCTGACCCAGGTGGCAGTCCTTCTGAGCTTCCAAGGAAAATAAAGTTACTTCTGGTCATCCTGGTCCACTCCTTAACAAGTCCCCCTGGGGATGCCTGACTAGGGATCCTTAATGACATGGAATTCTGGTCTTTAAAAAAATCATTAAAGTTGTTTTGAAGTGAACCCCAAATGACCAGTTGTAGCAATCCTTTAAGGGTTCTGCTGCTGAAGTGAGGGAGCCCCTGTGAAATAAATGGTGGATCCAGAGATGGGTGGCCAGGCCATTGTGGAAATCCATCCTGTCCCTATCCTGGCTTCCCTGGCCTCACCTGTTACAAAGGAGCTTGAGTAGGGGCATCTAGTCCAGGGCCATTCAGTGTCCTCTGTGGACATTTGCAAACTCTGCCTCAGTGTCCTCAAACTTTAGCTTGTTATTTTGTTTTTATATTTTTGTGGTGCTGGGGATGGAACCCAGGGCTTCTTGCATCCTAGGCAAGCTCTTTACCACTCAACTACATCCCAGTCCTTTTTATTTTTTGTCTTGAGACAGGGTGTGTCTAAGTTGCTGAGACTGGCCTCAAACTTGTGATTCTCCTGTCTCAGCTTCCCAAATAGCTGGGGGTACAGGCTTGTGCCACTGCCTGGCTTTTAGCTTGTGTAAGAATCAGCAAAGAAGTCATCAACAATGCAGATTCCTGGACCACACCCTTGCCAATTGGATTCAGGAACTGGGTCCTGGAATCTGCATCTTGGACCAGGACAAGAGGAAACTGAATTCTGAAAGGGAAGCAGAGAGAGAGAGGGAGAGAGAGAGCCCTATAGCTCTCTCTTCTACCTGGGCATGGAAAGAGGCACCAGGTCCTTTGGAAATAACTATACCCCTGGGGTAAAATCCACATTCCTTAATGTGTCCTGAAACTTTTGGGACTGGCTTCTCCCTTTCTGCGACATTGACTTCCTACATTAACTTACTCCCCAGGGTCATAGAGTTCCATGCCGGTGCTTCTGCTGTTCCCACTGCTGGAGAGGCTTCCTCACCCTCTTGGCCAGGATTACCTTCTCACCTGTTAAGATTCCACTCGGGGTCACCTGCTCCCAAAGTCATCCCTGACGCCTCCCAGTCTGACCTAGACACCCTGCCCTGCAATGATGGTGATGTCACACTCTACCTGAATTGTACATTCCTATGGTGGCACCTATGTGGTGCTATTGAAATTCTGTTGGCATGCCTGCCTTCCCAAGGTGAGCTCCTCAGGGCCAGACCAGTGTCAGTAGTATGGGACCTGGTACACTGTAGTGCTCAGTTCCCATCCAATGAACTGAAGAGGCTCTTTGCACTCCTATGTCAGGAATCACTGCAGGGAGCAGACAGGGAAGTTTATGGGCTCTTCAGACATCTGAGATTCTTACAGGGATTTCTGGTCATAGGCCTTGGTCCACTTTGCCCTTCCTTTCTGGGAGGGCACCAGAGCTCTCAGAGCTTCAGCTTGGTGGAGGCACCTGTATCAGCAGCTCTGCCCAGCATCTGAGCCAACCGAAGCCTTTGTGAATGTCCTCCACATCTCATGGGCGTTGCTCAAGAGATCAGAGCCTGAGTCGTACCATCTCCAAACATCTGTCTTTTGGCTTTCAGGGAACTCCTGGCTCTTTCACTGAGCCATGTCAAACACATGGGATCCAGAGCAGCCACAGCTGCCAGGGAAAATCCACCAGGGGACTTTCCTGCTGGGACACTGATGAGCCGGAACTATTGGTCTGAACTTGACTCTGGTAGAGCAGACAAGGCAGGGTGGATAAGGAGGACAGTCTCCAGGATTTGGCCTCCCTCACTCTGGCCCTGATGGGTCATTAGGCAAAATAGTCTCCAATTGAGACAGAATAGCCTCTGAGGACATGGTGAAGATGGAGGGAACAGATTTCTGGGGTTATGTGGGGTCAAGCCCAATGCTGTCTTCATGCTTTCACGCTCATGGTGAAGCTCCCCGCTTATCTTCCTGTCCTCCTGGGGCTGCCTCACTGCCTGCCCTCACCCCTTCCTCTACCACCCAGGCTAGGTGGTAGTGCAGCTCTGGCTGAGGAAAGCCGGAGGTGCATGCAGGGAAAAGACTGAATTGTGCAAGCAGTTTGCATTAATTAGAATAACTTACTCAGGCACACTCTGGTGTCCAGGCAAAATAATGAAATGTTTGAAATGCACTCAAATTTATAGGACACAGCCAGGGTTTTTGTTTGTTTGTGGTACCAGGGATTGAACTCAGGGGCACTTAACCACAGGCCCACATCCCCAGTCATTTTTATATTTTATTTAGAGACAGGGCCTCGCTATGTTGCGGAGGCTGGCTTTGACCTCACAATCCTACTGCCTCAGCCTCCTGAGCCACCGGGATTACAGGCATGTGCCACCGAGGGCTCAGCCTAGGTTTTTCTAAACAGTGGCAGGGATGGCAAAAAGTAGCAAGTACTTAGAAGGTGAATTTGGAGTTTAAGGAAAAGACCTTCTTTCTTTCCAAGTTTCAGGCCTTACACAGCTCCACAAAGAATAGGGGTAAGGAGAATGAAGGAATGGCAAATAACACCCTTCCCACCCCCAGTAAGAGGACATCTTCCTTGGGCTGTTCCCTGAAATTAGGGCCCACTTAGGGAAAAGGCAGGAATCAGGAAATGACCAGCTGCCTCCATTTCCCAATGCTTCTCACAGATCCCCACCCAGCCCTGCTGGGTTGCCAAGCACGCCCAACTGAGGCCTTCCCTGCCTCTCAGATAGCCCAGTGACAGTCACAGGAAACAGAAAAGGCAGCCATGTTTATTCCATTCCTTGAAGGTGCAGGACTGCTCTCTGCTCAGGGCCCTGGGCTTATAGGCCTGTGCTCATGGGCAGGGCTACCAGTTGACACCGGCCAGCTACATCCCAGGACCAGGTGGTGCCTCAGAGCCAGAAGGCGAGCAAAGAGTCCCTGAGGCACAGGCACTTGGCTCCCACCATCCATTTTCTCAATCTCAGGCTCATCTAGACCAAGAGCAGAGGGACAACTGGCCTCTGTGTTGTCAATGGTCAAGCGTGGTAACCCTCAGGGACCCAGGAGGTGGGGGTATTCAGTGTGAAACAATTTAAGAGGAAGAGGAAGGAAGACCGAGATGAGGTTGTTTGACCCAGCACCCTGGGGAAGCCCCAAGAGGCCTACTCTGCTGATGCCTGGGGAATGCAGAAGGGGCGGGAGGGCCTATGGGAGTCTCTTCTCCCCACAGCCTAGGCAGGTTCAGGCCTCCAGGCCTGGGTGACAGATGAGCAGTCCCAGAGCCCGGATAAGGCACAAAGGATGGTCCAGGCAGCAGCTGCTGCACTCCCCTGTGCATCCTGGCAGAGATGGCTGGATGCCCCAGTTGGGCTGTGCAGCTTCCCAGGGGAACAGGCAATGGAAGGTAATGCTGGCGACATCTCCTGACCAGTGGCCAGGAGAGAGGTAGGCTGATGAGATGGGACCAGATCTCACCCTGGGTTGGGTCCCGCAGTGCAGAAGAGCAGTGTGTGAATGATTCTAATGCTTCCGAATGCCTCACATGCTCCACAAAACTCAGACATCAGGAACTGATGGTATTCTACCTAATCTATAATGAAAGGCATAGGTTAGTGGGGTTAGTTAGCTTCACCCACCTGTTGGAGAAGCCTGCAGACTGCATCCCAGGGCCCAGCACCATCAATATTTGGGAGCACTCAGTCATCCAAATGCCCAGCTTTCCTCTTGTAGTGCCTTTGCCCCCTGACAAGAACCCTTTGGTTCTCATCTGACTGCCTGTGAGGACCATCTGGGTCTATAATACCCTCCAACTCCAGGCATCTTCACTTTTAGAAGCTTCCATGGCGATTCCAATGTGCAGCCAGAGTTTAGGAGGAGGAGAAAGGAGTTCAAATTGGTTCATTTGTTTCTTTGGCTATGGCTCTGAATCAGGAAGTGAAAAACCACTAAAATAAAGTTTTGAGCTATTTGTAAATAGACTATATATCACAGCAAGAAAAATTTATGTCAGTACTAAAAGTAGAACTTCCTGACTGAGAGGGCTGTTTTGGAAAGTCTCTCCAAAGCTGCTGAATTCCTTTTTTTTTTGGGGGGGGCACTTAAGAGGATGAACTCTTCTGCTCGGGTAGGACAGGAAGGAGATGCCTCCCCTACCCAAGGGCCCTCTTAAACGCTGGGCCTCTTAAACAAACTCTGCTCTTGGTTGCCCACCTCTGGCCCAGAGTGAAAGGTCCCAGACTGGACTGACCACTGGGAAACAATGAATGTTTATTGAGTCCTTCCCTCCATGGCCCCTGTTACCCCCGAGGGAACATATCACATCTTAAACTCTGATAAGGCTGTAAGGTAGGAGTTATTATTCTTATTTCATCAGGGAGAGAACTGAAGCTCAGAGCTGAGCAAATCTCCCAGGTTATGCAGGCAGAAAGGAGCACAGTCAGGATTCAGATCCCACTGAAATCACTGGCTCTTTCTGCCATGCCATTGTCCCCAAGTAGGAAAAAGACAGACTTCAGGCTCATGGGGAAGCTGTGGGAGTATGTGCGCATGCACCCAGGTATGTAAGTAGCCCCAGCCTTCAGGGCAAGTGGGACTGGCCTTTATCTGAGATTATCTCTGTGGTGTTGATGTGCTTTGTAAGCCGGACAGCTACGGGGCAGGCCTTTTGTCTGTCAAAGGCACTTGCTTGGTCAGATCAGCAGTGGCAATCCTGGCTTTCTTGTTTTCTTTTGTGACTTTTACTGGTGTGCAAAACCCAAAAGTGTGAGCCCCACTGCATTTACTCCACCCAAGTAGATGGCCCAGGGTCTTCCCGACAGCTTGGGTCCTGTGAGCATGGGCAGGAGAAACAGCCCCACGAGGCTGGAGAGGCACAGGTTTTGGGCACTGAAGGTGGGCTGCTTGTGGCAGTTTCCTAGGGCAAGACATATGAATGGAAGTAGCACCCACTCTGAGGACAGCTGTGGAGACTCCAGGAGGCACAGTGTCCACACTCAGTATGGATGAGGACCCAGGTACAAATCCACCTGCCTCCAACCCATCTCTGAGGCTCGTATGTTGAAGACTGAGCCCCTCGGGATGGTGACCCACTTGTGGACAAGGTCTAAACTCCAGGGTAGATGTTTAGAAAATTGATACCATCAATTTTGGACAGGCCCAGGGACTCTGTGTCCCTGAGGCCATGGCAGTTTGAGGACCCAGCCTTCCCTGGCATACAGCAGGGGCTCCTTTACCGTTCGATGATGCGGTTGTTGTCCTGCAGGTCGAAGGCCAGCAGCCTCATCTCCTCACGGAGCTTCTGCATACTGTCAAGGCAGAGGCAAGAGAGGTGACTGCACTGCCCAGACCCCTCCTCTTCTGCCATGCAGCGGCCCTCCAGGTCTGGCCTGAGGGAGACCTCTGGGCCCTGACCTCAGCATGGTCCCCTCACCTCCCCTCACCCCACCCCTACTCTTCTCTGTGGCACTTACTGGAGAACCAGGTCCTTTGGATCAGGACCAGGATGAGGAGCTATGGGGGGTGGTGAGGTCTGCACCCCCTTCGTTCTGTCCTGAAGGAGCTGGTAGGATAGCTGGTCAAGGATCTGAAGGAAGGCATGCTTTAGTCAGAAGGATTGAGCCAGGTTATGTGTGGCTGGGGAGGGGACAGACTGAGAAAGGGTAAGAGGAGGGGAACAAGCTACCCCCAGCCTGCATCTCTGGAGTCGCTGGAACTGTCTAGCCTTTCCCAGGAGCCCCTCCTTCCCACCCTGGGAGAGCAGCAGCACAACTACTTCCACTCATCTGTGCTTGGATTGAATGATGCAGAACACCAAGTTCTCCTTTGTGTCTAACCTAAACTTCTCATGATGTCATATGAGCCATGAGCTGCAGGGAAGTGGAAGGGGCAACCCCTGGCCAGTCTCTGAAAGCAGGGAGCTGCTTGCACGGGCTACGTGCTAGGGAGGTGAGAAGGAGCCACGTGTGGCTCTCTCAGGGAAGCAGCAGCCCCTCTCCACTCCTTGTGGCTGGGTAGGCAGCTTCTCGGAGCCTCCTGTGTGTTGGTCTCTTCGCAGACAGCTGATCAGAGGACCAAGGAGAGTTCACATCGCCTGCTCAGGAGCGGCCAAGGAGCCTTCCAGACTGTGCAGGACCCTGAGGAAGGTGTCTCAGCATCCCAGAGTCCCTGCCCTCCCAGTGACCTTTAGTCTGAGATTGCCAAGATTCCAATCTTTCCTCTGTCCCCACCTCAGGGCACGTTTATGAGTCAGAGTCTTCTAACCTGCATCAAAGTCACCCAAATGTGCCCCTCTCAGGGCATCTGAAACCCACCCCCAGCAACCCTAGGGGCCTTTGAAGATCTCACCTTGCTCAGGCTCTCCTGGACTCCTTGCGCTTCTGTGTTGCAGGAGGTCACGGAACAGCTGACGCGGCGCAGGTGGGTCCTGGTCTCATGCACCTCCCTCCAGAAAGCAGCAGAGAATTAGAATCAGAGCAGGCCTCCGCTCACTCCCCTGGAGCCCACCCAGCCATCATGGGACCACCGCAGACTACAATGGGCCCCAGGCACTTGCTCAGCCCTTCTAAGTGTGGCTCATCTTTCACCTGCTTCCATGCAGATGGACACTGTTGACTGAGGCTGGGGAGGGCCCCAGTGGAACCACAGTAGGGAGCATGGACCACATGTGTGCGACTGGGGCCAGGTTACATGCTCACAGAGAGGAGTGAGGCTCCAGAGACACAGATGACAGCTTATGCTGGGGCACTTACTGTGCAGAATGGTCACACACACATTTCCAAAGCAAATAGAGGTCATGACTTATGAATTCTCTAAGGTGAGGGTATGCACAGGGACTTTTCCCTATTATACAGAGAAAAAACTGAGGCCCAGAGCCCTTAGATCATTGGTTGGTTCTCAGCCCTGACTACATAGTAGGATCATCCAGAGGAGCTTATACTTAAGCTCAGCTCCATTAAATCAGAATTTGGTAGCGGTGGGGGGTGGGGGGCTGGAGGTTGGAAAGTGGGCACTGTTCTAATATGGGGGGTCTGGGTCTCAGCCATGGAGGGATCACACAGCACACTGAAGCTTGTCCTCTCTTCTAGGGAGGTGCTCGGGTTCATGCAGCCAGGAGAGGGTATAGCACCTGCCTGAGAGAGAACCCCAAACTCCTGAAGAGATGGTGTGAGAGAAGCTCTATTAGAGGACACCACCTGCCTGTGCTTACCTACCCACTCAGAAGCCCATAAACTGACTGCCCTTCTCCCAGGGGGACCTGGTATTCTCCCCAGAGAGGAGTTTCCCACAACGACCAACTGGAACAGGGGGAAGAATCCAGATTTTAGAGGCATATTTACCTGTGCACTAACCCTGGACCTGCCACTTACTAGCTGTGTGATATTGAAAAGAGACCAGTTCTCTGAGCCTCAGTTTCCTCATCTGTGAAATGGGGGGGGTGACATTTACTGTATAGATATTTTGGGTCTAAATAAGCAAATTTGTAGAAATCACCCAGCAGATTGCCTGGTCTGTCTAGATACATAAAACCACAATTTTCTCATATTTCTTTCTTCGCTTACTCCTCTTCCTTGGCCAGGGCCTGTGGAACCCAGGGTCCTCAGAAGCCTGAGAGGGCCAGGCCACGGCCTGGGGTCCAAGAGCTCAGGAAGAAGGGCCAGACTCTTACCTCATCCTCTTGCCATGTGTGACCAGGGCTGCTTGATACTTATGCACACACTCCTCCTGGAACACCTGCAGGAGTCTTTTGGCTAAATGACTGAAATTCACCCTGAAAAGACAGAGAAACCAAAGCTCAGAAATGAGCAGCCCAAGTCACCATCAAGTTCCATCATTGTAGCTGAGTGCAGTGGCATCGCCTGTAATCCCAACAACTCGGAGGCTGAAGCAGGAGGATCACGGTTCAAAACCAGTCAGTGAGGCCCTCAGCAACTTAGTGAGACCCTGTCTCAAAATGAAAAATAAAAAAGGGTTGGGGATGTGGCTCGGTGATTAAGCACCCCTGGGCTCAATCTCTGGTACCAAAAAAAAAAAAAAAAAAATCACTGCATCACGTGGGCCAGAGGTCAGCAAAGCACAGGCATCAACAGGGATGGGAGATGGATGAGGGGCCTTCTGGCCTCCAGAAACATACACACTCTCAAGCTTAGTTCCCAGGGAGAGGGAAGGATGGATGGTTAAGGAAAGTGGGTGAATGTATGTGCACCCCCATCCCTTGTGTGTATGTGTAGGGGGCCCCAGGAATGGATTAACACTTGGGGAGAGAGTCTCCAAATAACTACTGGACCAGAGAAGGTATCATGGAGGATGAAAGTGGCTGGGAAACAGAAGCTGAGGGAAGCACAAAAGCAGGCTCAGGCAGAGGTCAGAGGCAGGAAGTGGGAAGTAGTAAATCAGGGAGGAAAATTAGGGGAAAAAAACCAAAACACTCCAATCTTCTTCATGCCAGAAGTAAATGCAGTCACATCAAGATTGCTGCTGAAGCCTCCCTCTGACTCAGCTAGGCAGTGTCCTCCCCGGCCCCCGATAACCTGCCCCAGATACAGTTATCCCCCTCTCCACAGCTCAGCCTGGGAGCAGGGTCCTTCCTGTCTGGCACAGTCACTCTGCCCCATTGAATCCGCTCTCCTGGTCCCCTGGCTGCCAGTGGGCAGGCCACTCACTTATCCAGCTTGTGAATCTGCTCCTCATTGTAGCCGAGCCCTGAAGGAAACAGACAGAAATGATGTCACCTACTTAATCATCAACAAAGCAGAGTGCTACAGGGACTTGGGGACAGTTACGAAGACGAAGACAGCCCAGCTTGGGCACTGTTTCATGAGAGCTCACAGCCCATTGGAGCCAGGAAAGACAGAGGGAGAGGAACACCCAAGTAACTTATTACAACTTATGACACTATTAATCTGACCAAGTCACTGATTATGATTTAGGGGCCTAAGAAGCTGCAGAAAAATTGCCACAATGCTCCAGAGGAAGGCGAACCTGTGGTGTAGGGCTGGGGGCTGGGAAATTGGGAAGTGGTGGGTGAGATGGGCTTTCAAAGATGCTTGGTCAGCCATGGCCCTCAGCCAACAGAGTGACTGATGCCTGCAGCTGGTGGGCCCTATCCCTGAAGAGTTATGCCAACAGGGCCAGATGGACTCTGTGGCAATGAGCTGGAGAAGGCTAGGCCACCACCTTCTAATTCTCCCTCTCTGCCCAACCACTTTTCCAGGAGGAGCACTTTTGTCAGCAGGGCTGGTTTTACTGCCTTGGCCTTGGCCAACCCCTAAAGGGCCCTAATGCTCACATTAGGGAGATGCTGCCCCCTGCTGGGCTTCAAGGGAATGGGCCTACAGGTGGTGGTCTTCACTGCCTTCCCATTCCACTCCCCTAATAGCAGGATCCCCTTCCTGAGCCCTGCACTTAGTCATCAGAGAGCACTTGTGGAATCCAAGAGATCTGGAACAAGTCCCAGACTTGCCTGCTATGAGCAGGTGGCCAAAGACTGGTGATTTGGCTTCCATGAGCCTGCTTCCCCAGCCATCTGAAGTACCACTTGGGGTTCATGTGTGGATCATGTCAGAGAGTGCCTGAAGACCACCACCAAGTGTCTTCCAGAATGGCATCATCTGACACACCAGGCATTAGCAGTTAAAGGGTTTAATAAAAGTTCTGGAAGACCAATAGAAATGAAAATCCTTTAAGGCTGTTAAATGGGGCAGTTGAAAGCTGCTAGACCTAAATTTCTTGGGTTACTTTATCTTTCTGTTTCTATTGGACAGTTTCCTCATATATAGAATGGGAAGGATAATGGCTTCTAGGGTTTTAAGAACACAGAGAGCCCTCGAGATGGTGCCTAGCACAGGGAGGTGCTTGGGTAAAGTTTAGATGGTAGGATTATGGGGTCTGGCCATGGGGGCAGAAGACCTGAGGTGCTCCTGAAGTCACAGCAAAGGTGGCCAACTTGGATTTAGGGCCAGCCTGGGTGAGCCCCAAAGTCCAGGTGGCTTACAGGGACAGGTGGTCTCTCTTTGTTCATGCCCTGTGGTCCCCCTAAGGTCAGATTCAGAGGCAGGACTGAGGCACTAAAGAGAGTGGGTTCTCTTCTGGAGATCTCTGTGTCCACTATGATGACCATGAAACACACAGCCACGAAGCACCTGATGTGTGGTAATGAGACTGAGGACCTGAACTTTTACTTGAATTAATTCAATTAATTGAAAAACTGGAGTGGTTTAGCATATATTCCCCCATTAAACACAGACCCGTTGTTTTGTTAAGATTGCATTTCACTTTGTTAAACACTTAGCTTCCAAATAGAGACGTGCTGTACGGATAAAATACACATGGGATTTTGAAGACTCCATGCAAACAAGAACATGAAATATCTCTTTAGTAATTTTGTTTTTACTAATTACATGCTAAAGTGACATTTGGGATATATTGGGCTGACTAACATATATTAAAATTAATTTCACCTCTTTCTATTTTTTTTTTCAATCTTGAGGATCAAACCCAGGGTTTCGCACATGCTAGACAAGTGCTCTATCTCTTAGCTCCATCCCCAGCCTTTTCAAAAATTTTTAAATTTTGAGACAGGGTCTAACTAAGTCCCAGACTGCCCTTGAATTTTGCTCTTCCTGCCTCAGCCTCAGAGTAGCTGGGATTGCAGGTGCACACCACAGCACCTGGGGTGTTTGTCTCTGCTTTTTAATGTGGCTTTGAGGACGTTTAAAGTCACATATGTGACTGCCATTGTGTTCCTATTGGACAGTGCTTCTGAGAAATCCCAGGGATAGAAGAGCATTAAGACAACAAAGCCTGAGGCCTAGGAAATGCCTGGGGCAGGAGGGGACAGAGAGGGTCAGCCTGGATGCATTTGCTCCCCAGCTAACTGGGGCCTCCCCAGGTTCCCCACCCCATTACTACCCTCACCCTGCCCCATGATGCCAATCACCTCAGGCAAGCAGCATCCCATCCCTGAGCCTGTGAATGGGCTGCCCCTGCCTAGGTCTTTGTGAGCGTTAGTAGATAACACAGGCATGTCACCCAGCCCTGTGACTCCCCATGGGATTTCTAATGATCCCCCTTTGGAAAACCTGGCTATCTCTGTGCCCCAAAGATACAGTGGATAAGAAAACGCTCAAACCATAAAGTGCCCTGTCAAAGGAGTCCCTTTCCAGAGCCACTTAAGTTCCGGCCCACTGTGTCCCCCACCCATGTCATCTAAGCCTCTCACGGGACAATGGGCACAGGCGTAAAGGCTTCAATCCTCACTGGCCTGCAGGCAGTGTGCGGGCAGGGACCCTGCCTTAGGCCAGCTGCACCCTGGCTCCATCTAGCACCATCCACTTAGGGGCTTCCACCAACCCTGAATGGAGCAGCCATGAATCTCAGGAAGGGAAGAAGGCAGGAGGGAGGGAAGAGAGTATAGGGAATATCTGTTCTTCCTGGCTCACCTGGCCTCATCCTAGATTTCTTAAACTGTTTGTAGATGAGGTGCATCTTGTCCACACAACACTGAATCTGCTGGATGCTGTGGGCAGGAGACAGACAGGAAGAATCAAACAGCTCTGAGCAAAGGTGAGGGAGGGGGTGGGATGGTGAGGGGGTAGGGGAGGAGCTGTCTCCCTGCAGGAGGAGCCTTATTCCCCAGTTCTGGGGGTGGGTCTGGAAGTAGGGGTTCACTGTTCTGTTTCTGAGATTATTTGAGAAATCTTAGAACAAGCAGGCCATCTCCTATTCTCATGTACACACACACACACACACACACACACACACACTCCCTCACGCTGCACGAGTTAAGTAAGAGGTTAGATAGAGAAGTCAAACTGGTCAGGCAACAGGGAAGTGGCCCTTGCTTCACAGGAAGCCCTGAGTGTAGACCCTGGGCAGACCCAGGAACCCAAGAGAGTCTGCCGGAGATAGCTGGGATGGAGTGTAGCAGAAACCCTCTTGGCCACCTGTGCAGGGAAGAAGGGTGTCCTCTCTTGGTACACATGAAGCTGGCACATAGAAGAAATTTACAATAATGAACCAGGATCCTTATTTAAAGCAAGAATGAATCTGTGGTCGTCAGTCCTGCTGGAGACAGGGGACCAGGTAGGTGGCCTTTCAGGGGTTTTCTGGGTCTTTGATTGAATCACTATTCCTTCCATCCCCTTCCCAGGCTGGACAGACTGCTGTTTGAGGATGCCTGGGGTCCTTCCTCACCCTCAGCCCTATTGGACTCCACTTCTTCCCCAGAGCTTCTCTAGGTACCTTATTTCATCTGTTTCTGGAGCTGGACTCCACACACTTGTCCCCAGGACTCTGACAGCCTTTTTCAGAATGTAAGGGTGCAGGACAAGGTGGCCAGGGTGGGACCCTGGATCCATAGAGTTTATCCAAAAGATTCAGTGTCAAGTGTCTTCTGAATTCAGAAAGGTAATTCAGAACAGTGCACACGCATGTTGGGGAACACCCAGGCACCATGTGGGGGCCATGTCCCTAGACAAATGTGCTCACATCTCCAGAGAAACACAAGAACATTCACGCTAAGTAGAATAAATAGACTATAAAGAGGCTTATGTAAGCTTAGGTCAGGTTTTGTGACCAAAACAGTTCAGAAGAACCCTGTGGTTTTCAGAGCTTTTGAACTTAGGATCGAGGATATGGGATTATGGATCCATGGAGGCCCTGATTGCCACAGGTACCATGCTCCCCACAGGCGCCACCATGGGCCCTGTTGTCAGAGTGGGGCAAGGGGGCCTGCAGCTTCACCATGGGGTGGGTGAAAAGGGAGAATGCATTTTTAAAAGGTTAAAATCCTGTCTGCTGTAGGTCAAGAACATGGGCATTGGAGTTGGACAGATCTGTCCTGAGCCCTCTGTCACTGGTTACCAAGTGGCTGCAACTCAGGGCAAATTAACCTCACAGAGTGAGCGTCCTCATCTGTAAATGGCCACTAGTTTAGCAGCATCATTGTTTTTGGAGGATTTAATGAGATGCTGAGTGATGGAAAGGAACCATGCTTCACCCAGAACCACAGCTCTGCGGAGCTGCCTGACCCAACTCCCAGGTAGGAGCAGGGCCCCAGACCCTCTTCTATGATCTCAGGAGAGGGTCTGGTTCCCTCCTGAATTCTTTCCCCAGTTCTAACAACCTTGCCAACAGAAGGGAGGAAGCCAGCTGACTTCCAGAAAGGACCTTTTGGGCTGGGAGTCTCCCATTTCCAACCCCACAAATTAGGAACATCCCACAGACCTTCTGTCTTCATGTACCTGATCCCGGTTCTTCACCAGCACTGAGTTGAGGTTCCTGAGGCTTATCTGGGTCTCTGCAATACTTTGAGAACATCTGGAGAGAACCTCAGCCAGCTGTGGGACAAAAAGGAAGACCCCTGGCGTCTCCAGCTCGAGGCCTGCCAGGTTAGAACACTGCCCACCCCACCTCTGCTCCTGATAAACCACTGTCCCCCAGCTCACTCACAGTCCGCAACCTGGACCTCAGATCTGCAGCCCCCTTCGGCTCCTGGATCTCAGGTGTTTCAGCCGTGCTGGGAAGGAAGGAGAGAGGCTGCACTGGGGGACTTGGGGACAGAGATCTCTGGGACCACATGCTGTCATGGTATCTTTGGGACAACATTGATGGCTCTTGTGGTCTCTAGAGAGTTTGGGACAGAGGAGACAACTTGAGAGGGCTCTGTGTACCATGGTTGTGACATTGTTGAGTACTGCAAAGAATGAAGATGGAGGTGCATTGAAACACCTTGAATGTATGAAAAGTTATTAGCCTGTGATGCAAGGTAGCTTTCATGAACTCCTGACCAGGGCAATTTGTAATTAAACAGAGAGAATGAAGTTCCTTTCTAGAGACTCTACTACATGATAACCAACAGTTTATTTATGAAGGGAATCTGTCTTTACTTGTAGACTATGAGCCAATAACACAAGCATCCTGTTGCCCCAGTGAAATCATGCTCGTGATCATAGTATTAAAATCAATGATGATTGATGGAGGGGTGGACATTTGCATGGTGACAAAATGACACCATCCTGATTCTCTCTCTTTTGCAGGAAAAACACACCTGCAGTAGAGAGACCAGACTGTCATTACCCAGTGGTGTGTCAGTATGAAGTACCCAGTGTCATCTATGATGTGTTCTAGCACAAAATGTCTAGCTTGATTCCATCAGGTCTGTAGAAGTTCCAATTTACAGGAAATTCCAGGAAAGAAGAGCAGTGAAACATCAAGAAGAGGAAGCTTTAAATGAGCCCAGAAGACGGACAATGAACTTGGTCCCCACAATAAGCCAGTGTCGTGTATAGCAAGTAATCAGGAGGGTTTATGCCAGTTTAGAATAGACTTAAGGGACATAACAACCAGAAACACAGTTGAGGTCTTAAACTGGATCCCAGTTTGGATAAAAATAGCTGTAAAAAGAAATGGGAGGGATAATTAGAAAAACCTGATACACACCAGCTAAGAGGAAAATGTATGGACACAGAAAGGGAGAGCTCATTAGCTGAGAAAAGTGGGCTACCAAACCACAAATACTGAATAACTGCATGCTGGTTAATACACATATTTTATAAAAGAAAACCTACTATGTATGGATATTCATTAGTGAGGTATAACAGCCTGGCTCTGGGTGGTAGAAGGTGGTGGGGTTATTTTCTTTTGCTTATCTATACTTTCTAATTTTCTAGTATATGCCTTTTATTTATCTATTTTTATTTTTGAAAAATGTTCTGGTAGTGGGATTGAACCCTGGGGCATTTAACCACTGAGTAATACTCCCCAACCCTTTTTATGTTCTTTTTTTAAATTTTGAGACAGGATCTCACGAAGGTGCTTTAGGGCCTTGCTAAGTTGCTGAGGCTGACTTTGAACTTACAATCCTCCTGTCTCAGCTTCTTGAGCTGCTGGGATTACAGGTGTGTGCCACTGCGCCCAGCAGCATATGCTTTTTAAATAACAGTAAGAATTAAGAGGTACTTTGATTAGACAGGGGAGTGAAGGGAGGGGAGAGGGTATGGGCGAAGGAATGACAGAATGAATCGAACACTGTTACCCTATGTGCATATATGATAACACAACTGGTGTAACTCTACATCATGTACATCTAGAAGAAAGAGAAGCTATACTCCATCTGTGTATGATGTGTCAAAATGCATTCTATTGTCATGTATAACTAATGAGAACAACAACAACAATAAAAAAAGAACACCCCCCCAAAAAAAAAATTAAGAAAAAAGAATCCCGTATATTTTGGCTTGGGAATGGAGGGTCAGGTGAGGAAAGAGGAAGAGAGCAGAGAGGATTAGGAGTGAGTTGGAAGGTCCATGAAGGCAGGGATACTGTCTGCTTCACCCATCGCGTATGTGAGGGCCCAGCAAGGTGTTTTGCGACTGTGGAACCCCTTACTGGATACAGTTTGGGGAGGGGAATACTTGAGGCAGAGGAGGACCCCCTCACCCGGTGCAACCCCTCAGGGAGTCAGGAGACCTGGATTCCAGGTCTTGAATTCTGTGTGACCTTAGGTTAGCCACCCTAGCTCTCCAGGCCTCAGGTTCTTCATCTATAAAATGGGGAGACAAATTTCCTTCCTGCTTCCTAATAAGGTGTTCATGGGGATCCAATGGGACCTCAGTGGTAAAGGGCTTGACAAGAGAGTGCATTTATGCCAGCACGCAGCTTTGGGATGGTCCTGGCTGCCCAGGCAGTGCCTCAGCCAGCAGCAGCTGCAGAGGAGGGGCACAGGGCTTCAGGGCAAAGGCAGGACTGCTCGGCCAAGGGAGCTGCCTGGGGATCCTGAGGAGAGAGAAGCACGCTGCCGGGGAGATAAGTGACCAGGCGAGGCACTGAGACCACTCTGCACCCAGTGCTCTGGTCCTTCAGATGGTACCTGCTGCTCAGATCCCTCAGATTCCACTGCAGGTAGAACTGGTAACTTTGGCCTTTGGAGGAATCTGCAGGTCTGAGGATGTTCAGAAGAGAATGGGATTGCAAAATGTTGGAGCTAGGAGGTCTTGGAGATCATTTGGAAGATACGGACAGAGGTCCAGGTGAGGAAAGGTGATGATGGCCTGGTCCTACTGCACTTGGCCCTCTGGCTTCATGCTCTCATCCTCCTTGACAGGAGACTGTAGCATGCCTGACCCTGAGTTCTCCAGACACACCAAGCCTCAGCGAGGCCTTGGAGGCAGAATGGAAAAACAGCAGGCAGCCAACACCAGGCTCCACCACCTGTCAGGCCAGGGCAAAGCTAAATGGAGGTACAATCACTTTCTCTAGGCACCTCTTCCCTGATAAGGAACCTAGTGGTCATTTTATGGATGCCCAACCCCCCTATAACTGGACCCCCCTGGACCCCTAAGCCCTCTGCCTCCATTCCCCACCCACTGTCCGTCCCTCTCTGGCTTCACTCAGGACGTTTGCCATCTCGATTGTGGTTTCAGCTAACCTCACAGGACCTCCATCCTCTAAACATGGTCCTCTTTTCCAAATTTGCATAGAGATGGAATACCCACATGAGGTATTCTCCCTCTTTCTGACCTAAAATGCCTCTTCATCCAGGAAGGCTTCAGCAGCTTCCAGTGTGCCCTTACCCAACCATCCTGCCAGCTCCCATGGGTCAGGGAAGTCTGGTCCCCTCTGCGTGGTGTGATGTCACATCTATCCCTGGATCTCCTTTCTGTTCGCTGGACAGAGCTCTGCTCAGAGGAGATCCATAAGCAGTGCTGATGGATCCCACCCTGTGGCACCATTTGAAGGGGCTCAGCCATGACGGGATTTTGGAGACACTGTTACCTGGAGACACTCTTCTTCCTCATCCCCCCTCTGCTCTGTTATCAGTGTGGCTGCTGCCAGGCCTCAGGAGGCAGGCAGGGCTGTGGGGAGTCAGCTCAGGAAGGGTCATTCCCTTACCTCTGAGGACAAGGGCTGGGGGATGGCGGGAGAGGAGCTTGGGGGCACATCTGGCACCATCTGCTTCTCTTCACCACCATCTCCTCTTGCCGAGAAAGCTCCAGCTTCAACCTCCCTGGGCTGCAGAACCCCCATCTCTCACCTGTCTCACAACCAAGCCTTCCAGGGTTTGGGGGCCGTGCCCACTTCTCCACAGTGCTCTGGCCAATAGAGTCTTCCCCTGTTCTCATCTCTAGACTCTCCAGCTCTGCTTCCTCCTCCCCATCCTCTGTCTCTTTCCAACCCATCACCCCTACTTAGCCCAAAACAGGGGAATAGAAGGTATGGGGTCCCAATGACTGGGCAGGGAATGCAAGGAAGGCAGAGACAAGTGGAAACCCAGAGGAAGCAGGAGCAGGGGCATGGAGGAGGCCATTGGATCTCCAGCTTGGGTCAAGTCCATGGACGTGCATGGCCATGGCCAGGAGTCCTTCCCCTAGAGTTCTACTCTGGGCCTTGGTACAGGATGAGCATTCCAAATCATTTAAGGAGAGACCTAGTAGAGCAGAGGTCCCTTCCTGGGGCAGGGAGACTACCAGGTACCTGGACAGGCGGTGCCCTCAGAGTCCTTTCCTTCCCCAGGTGAGTGACTGGACTGGGAGGGAGATTATGCAATCATCTGCCCAGGTGAGGGAGGAGGGACAGGTTGGGAGCACCCTCTCTATTCCAGCAGGCAGGGAAGGCAGGTGCTCTGGGTCAGGGAAGACTAGGTACACTGCTAGAGCCATGAAGGTGCAGAACAGACACAGAAAGAAGGGGTGGCCTGGGCAGGATACCCACCTCTCAGTGCCCAGGCTGCTGCTGAGGAAGAGGAGGGCTGTCCGTGTGACCTCCAGAGTCCGATAGCATGTGGTCTGGAGTACCTCCCTGCTCGAGAGGAGCCTGAGTCAAGGTTGCTCTGACTGGGGCACCGAGCAAGCCATGCACATTGGCATGGCCCCTGGTGCAGTGCAGAAGAACCCTGGATGGCCTTCCCTGCCCCTCCTGCCCCTCCTGCCCTCCCTGCCCTCCCCCACCCCCCAGGGCACTCACACGACCCAGTACAGTCCCCGAAGCATTAGCTCCTGCCCGTCTAGCAGGGTCCGAGCCAGCCGCAGGGCCTGGTAACCAGTGCCCAGCATACCCTGAAACACACGGTGCACAGGATCAGGTCCCACACCTCCTACTCCTGTACCACACCCCCTCTGTGCCACCTGGGGCCACCCCTCAACCCCTTACCTTAGCTGCACTGTAATCCACCTGCAGGTCCACTTTGGGGATGAACTTGGGGATGTCCAGAGCAGCTGCAGACAAAGACCCTATCTGAGGGACCTGCCTCGATGGTCTGGATCAACTCTGAGCTCATCTCTCCTTGTTCCCAGGTCACATTCCACCCTCACCGCTGATTTCCCACCTCAAACTTCCCAATACACGTGGAGCGCCCCCTACTCCAAGCCTTGAACACAGGGAGAGTGGGTGCCTACGTTGCAATCCTTTACTGCCACATTGTGGCCAGTTTGGAGAACTACACTCAAAACTGGCTCAAGGGAAAACAAAAACCCACCCTCTTGCCCAAGGGTTTCAAGGTTAATTCACCTTCCCCACCTCAGAGAAGGAAGATGAAACTGACATCATTAAAATGAGAAGGGAGGATAGTTTTGCTCAAACTGCGAGAAAGGACAAAGCCCTGGAGCCCTGACTCCCGCCCTTTTCTCCAGCTGCTTGGGTTCCTGCTTCTTCCAATACAAACTACCAAGGCTTTCCCATCAGTCACAGAGATCATGCTGCACATGTTAAAGCCAAAACCCCGATTCAGTTGATGTTGCTTTCACAGGTTCGAGAACACTGAGAAGCCCCGGGAGGTCAGGCCACCAAATCAAAGTCACATGGTATCTCAGAGGCATGCACAAAATGTAAACTCAGACCTGCCCTGCCTTCCGTACCCAGTGCACCACCCCCCAAACCAAACCAAACCAAAAAACAACAAAATAAGAACCGTAAGGAAAAATAGTGAGTGCCCAGGACTGTAAACCCTTGCTGCATCCTGGAGAAAAGTGCCGCCCAGCTTAAGTGGCCCTACTCACGGTCCCTGAAGGTCAGCCCCTTGGGGGTCTCACTGGCTGTGCTGAACAGGGTCAGAGGGCTGCTGGCGGTTGTGTGGGTGATGTGCTGTGCTGAGAGGTTGGGCTCAAGAACACAGTGGTGACCCTCAAAGAGGTATTCCTGGTTCTGAGGGGCCACGTTGGTCAGCTCATACACGGCCTCCAGAAAGATGGCTGTCCTAGACACACCAGGAAGAGAAGGAGGGGAGGTAGGAGGGGTCATCGGTCAGATATTGGGTCAGGGGACCAAACCCCAGCTAAGACTTGTCCCATGGGGAGAGTTTGACTTTTCAGACAGCAGGATGGAGAGATGGACCCTCTCTCCTTCTCCTCAAAGATGGAGAGAGGAAGGGAAGAGTTCATGTTTTACAGAGTGCAAGTCCCAATACCCGATCTCTGCCTTTGCACACTGGTTCCTGCTACATTTCCCTTAAAATTCTCCTCATCCCATAAAGTAATCCAGGAATAAAGGGTTCTATGAGCAAGAAACTTAGGAAGTGTGCCACCAACACACACACACCTCTGAGACTTAGAATGCTTTTGGATCATGAAGAAGTACAAGCGAGGAAACCTGTTTAACTTTGGGAAGCTGGTACTTTTCCAAACTAAGTTTGGACCCAGAAGATTTCATACCTAAGCCCCACAGAACACGCCTTGGGAGGTGCTGCCTTACCACACTTTTCTGCTTGTGGGGAGAGAGCCCTCATGCCTTCCCTCCCCCGTCCCCACTCACGTGTTGTGGGCGTGGATGTAGACACGGTGCAGGACTGCCTGGGACAGGGAGAAGACATGGACGACAACGCGCTGCAGGATGTCACTGGTCTCTGCAAAGAACTGGTCGAAGCCCCAGCACTTGGCCTGCTCCACTTCCAGGATGTTGGCCAGGATGGGCACTAGCTGGCTCTGCAGCCCCCTGTCCTCCCAGGACATAGAGATGGTCAGGGGCTAGGGCCAGATCTGTCCTCCTTGAGTAGGCAATGGGGACATTCCATGAGCAGGTCCTGAGGACCTAGGACCATGGTGGTGGGGCAGGCTGGGTTGAGAAAGAATTGCTAGAAAAACTCATTCCAGCACCCAAATGGAAAACCCAAGGCCACAGAGGAAAAGTGGCATGCCCAAGCCTGCAGCCTGCTCGGGGCTGCCCCAGCACAGGCCTGGAAGTCTTGACCCAGTGGTACCCAGGCCGACTCAGGGGTGTGCCTACCCTTCCCACTCACATAGATAGTTGGCAGGTGATGGGGAGGGTGTAGCTCCACTCCAGGGGCCCGTTTTCTCGCTTCTGGGTACCTGCGATGGCCCCAACTGGCTTCTCTGTGGTGATGCGGTACCTGGGGTAGGGCAGGACCAGGTCAATGGGCCCCCAGCCTAGCACACTTCAAATGACAACCAACTTATTGTGGAGGGTGCAAAGACGGGCTCATGCCACCTGGCCACTCTGAGGTGGGCTGGAGAATGGAATTGGAGAGAGATGACCCTCAGTCCATGAGATCCCCTGGACTTGGCTCTCCCAGTCAAGCTCCTTGCTCTAGACAGAAACCTTCCCACTGTCTGCTGTCTCCACCCATTCTGTACACCTCACAGCCCAGCCACCTCCATAGCTGTGCCAGGCTGAGCTTGGCCCCCAATATCCTCTCCTCTTCTTTCCTTTTCTCACCTTCCCCTCTCTTCAATGTCTATCCTTTCCTGACAACCCCATCCGTGCCAGTCTCCTTCCCGTGTCTCTAAACCTAATACAGGCTCCACACAGCTTGTCCCCTGGGCTGAGGATTTGAGCACCGACCTTCCTGGTAATTCACTGATAAAAGAGAAATTCTGAGGTGTCATAAAAATAATTACCAGGGTGGGGAGATAGAGGGGGGAAGAGATAAGGGAAGTTAATCAGTTAATAACTCCAAGGACACCAGCAAAGGATGGTTCCACATTCCTGGAAACCCTGACCTCAGTCCCCTCACTGCTGACCACCAGGGCCATCTTGTCCTGTTTCCATATAAACTCTCTGGACTGTTAACTCCAGAGGTAACGAGTTCTTCCTATGGATTACTTCCCATCCCAAAGCTCTCCTGTTTCGTCCTGCTCCTACTATAGCTGTAGGTTCAATGTAAACAGCTGGTGTTTTTTTCCCTAAAAGTTAAAAAAAATACTCTTAACTCTAGGTTCAGTGGACATTTTTCTGACTGCTACCCAGCTCTGCTGCTGTAAGTTGCAGGAATTCATCCCAGGGCCTGTTTTTTGTTTTGTTTTGTTTTTTTCTCTTTCTGACTAGCATCTGCGAAAGCTCAATGAACCCTTTTGTTTCAACCTGCAGTGTCTAGAGTTTTGGGGTGACACCAAGATCACATCCTTCTTGTTCCAGGCAGTGCAGCCTGGGAGTAGCCACTATCTCCAGTTCCTTCTGATTCCAACGGCTGGAAACCACAGGAAGACCTTGGACCTGGGAGCTGGCCCCATCTTGGCCCCAGTAGACTCTGACACCTTGGGTAATTGTTTTTGAGCCTTGGTGGAGAGGTAGTGAGCAGGGAACCAGGAAAGGGCTGAAGTGAAGCACTGAACTGAGATAAGGGAGGATGAGCATCTCCCAGTTCAGCTTCTAGTTCGATTGAGGAAGGAGCCTGGGTGGGGGCCAGGGGAACAGGGTGGAGAAAGAGCCCAGTGTCAGCCAGTAGGAAGTCCAAGGCCCAACCCCCTTCATTCCCTGCCCCATGGCCCACCGTACATGATCTCCTTGTTGCGCCGTGGCCCACCAAAAGGGACAAAGGGCAGGCTGCCGGTAGCTGCATGGTACAGGGTCACCCCGATGCTCCAGAGATCCACAGTCACCCCAAATGCCTTTTGCTGGGGCTTGCGAAGCACTGCCCGCTCATACATGTCAGGGTGCTGTGGGAGAGAGCAGAGAGCAGCCATGGAAGGGGAGAGTGGGCAGGGGGCACCTTCCATGGACTTCTGGTAGACATGGAGCCATTCCGAATCCATTCACTTTATCAGCTTAAAAATGGGCACTGTGAGCCAGGCACAGTAGCACACACCTGTAATCCCAGTGACTCAGGAGGCTGAGGCAGGAAGATTATAGTTCAAAGCCAGCCTCAGCAAAAGTGAGGCACTAAGCAACTCAGTGAGACCCTGTCTCTAAATAAAATACAAAAAATAGGGCTGGGGATGCAGCTCAGAGGTTGAATGCCCTTAGTTCAATTCCTGGTAACACCGCCACCCTCCACCCCTACCCCTGCTAAAAAAAAAGGCACCCTGTTCACCTACCTAGAACATTGCCCTCTGCCCTGGGGAAGGTGTTGACTGGCTGCATCTCGCCCCCATGAGGATGTGTTAAAGGAGTTAACTGCAGGGGCCCTGGGCAGGCAGTCTTAAAGAATTTTTCTGGTTGGGATGCAGTGCGGGTGGGGGAGATATAACCCTGCTAGAGCAGGGTGAGGGGCAAGACCCCTTCTAGGGGGCTCTCAACCAGGCACAAGTCAAGGGCAATCAGCAGGTAGAAAGACTCAGCTTGGGGCAGCAGGTCCCCACATGTTACTCACCAGGTACTCCTCCGTCCCGTAGACCGAGACAAACTTCTCATCGTCATCCAGCTCCCGGGCAGCCCCGAAGTCCGTCAGCTTGTAGATGCTTTGTCCTTCTTCCCCCACAAGGCGCATGATGTTGCCAGGCTTGATGTCCCGGTGGACGATGCCATTCTCTCGCAGGTGGTTCATGCCGGCCACTGGGGACAGACAGAGGGTGCTAGCAGGCTTGGGGGAAGGCTGTCCTTGGCTCCAGGTAGACCCGGAGTTCCCATGGGTTGGCAGGGCCACAAAAGAAACAGGAGAACAGACATGGGCACAGGGGGAAGGAAGGCGGTCCAAGGACCCTAGAGTATTGGGATTCCATCTGGATTCTCAAAGAAACCCAGAGCATGCCTTTCCCCTTCTTATTTGTGGCCAAAAACAGCTACGCCGTTTACATTTTAGCCATGTTGAAGCACACAGTTCAGTGCATCACGCACGTTCATACTGTCACACTCTCATCACCAGCGCCCATCTCCAGAACCTTCTCATCTTCCCAAATGGAAACTCCATATCCAGTAAACAATACCCGCCTCCTTCTCCCCTGGCCCTTGCAACCCCCATCCTGTCGTCTGTCTCTAGGGATCTGACTACTCCAGGAAGCTGCGGGAGTGGGACCGTGCAGTTGTCCTACTGCGTTTGGCAGAGTGTCCTCCAGGTGCATGCATATGGCAGCCGGTGTCAGAACATGCTTCCTTTTTAAGGTTGGAGTAGATCCTACTATGTGCAGGTACCATAGTTTATCCTTTTGGCCGCTTTTGACTCCTGTGAATACTGCTGATTGTATATTAGCATACACTCCTTTTAAAAATTTTTATTTATTTATTTATTTATTTATTTATTTATTTATTTATTTATTTTGGTACTAGGGATTGAACCCAGGGGTGCTTTTAAGGCAGGGTCTTGCTAAGTTGCTTAGGGCCTCACTGAGTGGCTAAGGCTGGCCTTGAACTTGCGATCCTCCTGCCTCAGCCTTCTGAACCACTGGCATTACAGATGTGCACCACCACACCCGGCTTAAAGTTTATTTTTAAATTGTAGTTTTAAGCTGAGTGATTAGCAGGAATTAGACACCTGGGTCCTGACCATCTGTCCCAGGACCATAGGTTGAGACCCTTGAGAATACTCATTTGGGTTGGGATTACTTATATCCGAATGTCCTACCCCTCTGGGACTTGTGCCTGGTCCAATGGGAGCTGGGGACAGGGCAGGCTCACCCACACAGCGCAGCACCACCAGGAACTCGTCCTCTGGCAACCCGAAGGTGTTCTCTGGGCTCTCCAGCACGCTCAGCAGACTCCCACTGGAGCAGTACTCCATCACCAGCACCTTCTGCCGGCTGCCCCCCTGTGGCCAGGACAGAGGAAGGCTGGGGAGGAGGGCACTTCTCCTCCCCCATCAGGAAGAGGTGGCTCTGCCTGGAGCCCAAAGCCCCTGTTCTCTAGCAGCTTCTGCCTGGCCTTGCCTCCTCAGTCTCACACGGATCCCACACGAATCCAAGGCTGCCATTCACAGAAAGTCCTCTCATTAGGAAGATTCCCTCCTGCATTCTGAAGTGTTGCCCTGTCCACCCTTGTGTTCCCCTTTTTTTTTTCAATGGTTCATTATGATTACACATAGTAGTGGGAGTCATTGTGACCTATTCATATATGATATCGCATAGTTTGATCAATTTCATTCCCCAGATCTTTCCCTTCTCCTCTCCTCTTCTCCCTCCTCCATCCCCTTCCTCAACTCTACTGGTCTCCTTTCTATTTTCATGCAATACTCAGGTATCTTTTTTTCTTTCTAGCTTCCACATATGAGGGAGAACACTCTGCCCTTGACTTTGAGCCTGGCTTATTTCACTCAATGTGTTGCTCTCCAGTTACCCCCTCCACAGTCTGCCTGCTCAGCCTGACCTGTTGATTAGCAGGTGACCATGTCTCTCCCTAGACTCTGGGGTCAAGGACAAGGCCATCCAACCTGACCCAGCACAGGACCCACCGTCTCCTCCACCGCAAAGAGCTTGACGATGTTCTGGTGGTTCAGCTTCCGCAGGACCTCGAACTCCCTCACCTGCACCTCGCGGGGGCGCAGGTAGCTGGCAGTGTTGAAGACCTTCACAGCGACCAGCTCCCCGGATTTCTGCCATAGGGAGGGGGCTTGGGAACTGACCTGGGACAATGCAGGTCCTATCCCTGCTGAGGAGCAGCCAACCTCTCTGGGGCCCCTCTTCAGACTTTCCCAGCTGCCCAAGCTAAGGAAAGGAGATGGACTCCCATTCCAGTTCCTTCCCCTGCTTAGGGGGAGATGGTCAGGCTCAGGGAGATGACAGGGCTTGGCATACCTGATCCCTGCAGGGGATGGCTTGGGGCTATTGTTAATCTTGCCATAGATATGAACTGCAAAAGCAGTCCCTGGTGTTAGCAGGAGGGCTGGGATTGGAACCTGGGTTATCTGGCTCCAACCCTTACGTAGGAGAGTGGAGCCTCAGATTCTGATGCAGCTCTGCAGTGGATGCAGATAAACCCAAACATCCTACTTCCCACTCTGCTACCACTCAGCAAGTGGGGAGGCTGTCCCCTCCCCTGGATGTTTGCTTTGTGCCGTCATCTTTCTCCTGTCCTAACTCGTACCTGACAAGAGCCCTTTTTAGTTCCCCACTGCCCAAATCCACGGGGTCCTTTCTCCCAAGTGGGCACAGCAGAGTCCGGGGTCCCTGTCCTGCCACACACCACTTCCAGGCCCACTGGAGGCTGCTAGGACACAGGGCGGTGGGGGTGGTCTGGGTTGCCACCTACCTTGTTGCGGGCCTTGTACACACTGGCAGTTGCCCCCTGCCCCAGCAGGTCATCTGTGTGCCACAGGTAGTTTGTGGTGCTCTGCATCTCCTCCCCGTGGAAAAAGTACACGTGGGGAGCCCCAGGATTCTGTTCCTGACCTGGAATGGACATTGATGGCCAGTCCAAGATCACCCCCGAACGGGCTCCATGTGGCCATTTCGCAGGCATTTCCCAGGAGTGGGGAAGTGGGAAGCACAGAAAGTTTAAGTAACTTCCTCCAAAAGCACAGCCAACAGGAGGCCCTGCTGCGCCCTCAGCCACAGGGAGGCCTGTTCCACCCACAGGCCTTCTGCCTGTCCTCACTCCAGTGCCCCAGCCCCTCCCCAGGCAGGCCATTCTGCAGAGACAAGCTTTTCTTCTCCATCACTTCTTCCAGACTCTAGGGTTTTGGCATCCAGGCTCGGGACTGTCCCAGAAAGAAGAAATATAGTGCAAGAGGAAGGGCCACGAGTCAGTCACCCCACCACAAATCTCCATGATTGCAACATGAGCCTGGAGCCCCCACCCCACCCACTGCCTGCCTGCCCGGCCCACCACTTCCTCTGCCCTGAGCTAACAGCTGCTGGCCAGGCCACCAGCACAGGTCAGTGCTGTTACAGAGAGAGACGGGAGGAGGAAAGGAGAGGGAGCAGGCAGTGGGTGGGGAAGGCCAGAGAACATCAGACACAGGGGTTAGCAGCCCCGAGGAGGATATGAAACCCTATCTTTTCTCCTGTCCTGTTCTCTCCAAAGGCCAGTTCCTTTAAAACAACTGGTTCCAGAAAGTATAGCCTTAGAACTTAATCTCTGAAGTTTTAAAGTCAGGACTGTCCATTTGGGATGCCTGGTGGCAGGAGGACAAGAGGGGTCACGATCTCTCAAAGACTGTGAAGGAAGACTGGATGTGAGCGGGCCTATTTCTGCTCCAATATCCCAGGCCTGGAATCCTATGTTGCTTAGCTTTAAGCCTTTTCTCTCTGCAATTTTTTTAAAAAAATGCAAATCCTTGAATATGTCAGCTCCTTGAGTCAGAGACCACTTAAAGAGTTCATTGGGGGCTGGGGATATAGCTCAGTTGGTAGAGTGTTTGCCTAGAAAGCACAAGGCCCTGGGTTCAATCCCCAACACCGTGGTGGGGGTCAGGGGAGAGTTCATTGGTCAAGTCCTAGTTTCAGATAATGTACTTATGTTTGCATCATGCAGAAACAACTGAGGCACCAGGAGTCTTCCAAAGACTATGTAGCAGCTCAATACGAATGAACAGGCCAGGTTGCCCCTGAGGCTGGGAGGAGTCGATCAGGAGTCTGGGGTGTGAGACTGGGGCAGAGGACACTGAAATCAAGGCCAAGGGCCTGCTGTGGGGAGCTGGTGGGCAGCAGATTGCATGATCTTCATCATTCTTCCTAGGGCTGGTGTAACATGACCCCTGTGCTGGGTGCGGCCAGGCACAGCTGAGGACCTAGGATGACCAGCAGTGTGACACAAATGGCAGAGTCAGCAGAGACCAGCACAGCCTTGGATTCTGTGCCTAGGAGCTCTGCTTGTGGCACATCTGGCTCCAGTCTACCCCAGCACCTGTACACAGAAGGGCTCAGGAGCCTTCAGTGAGTGAGTGGATGACAACAGGGAAGGTGGGCATGCCCACCCACGGCCTCCCCTCCCTCCTCGGGCTCTTCCGTGGCCAGATGCACTTACCCACGCTCTGAGTGGCCCTGAATCAGGCTCTCCCTGGCAAGTGTGTGTTATGCTTTCTGTCTGTGGCAAGTCCAGGAGCTGAGCTACACCGGAAAGAGGAGGGCGGATGAGAGGCCCCCTTGGTGCCTTTTGATTCTCAGCCCCCATCAAAGGCCACCAACCCCAGCCCTTTAACCCTTTCCTGTTTCTCACCTCCCCCACAGGGCTGGTGGGGGGGTTTCCAGTCCTCTTCCCCAGCTATTCCGGGAGCTTTTCCTGACCAACTCCTACTCCTGGGACTCCGGCCAATGAGAAAGACCCCAAGGAGAGGTGAGGGCAGGCACCAGCAGCTCAAGACCATCTTTGGGGTGTTGGGAAGCCCAGGAAAGGGGCTGGTTGCTGATGGGGCGCTCCTCTATGCTGCAAGCCTCCCTCTCTGTGGGGCTCTCTGCCTCCAAACAGTCCTTTCCAAGAGCATCCAGCAGGGAGGGAGTGCAGGATGCCACCCTTCCTCCAGAAGCCACAGAGAGCACAGGCAGTGGGCAATGGGCCCCCTGAGCTGCTGCTTCCGTTGACAGGCCTGCCCCAGGCTGAGCCCTTGCCCCACTCCCCATGTCACCCTCCCCAATGGATGCTGTATACTCACCCCATCTTGGCTTCAGGGGATGCCAACTTGTAGGTCGGGGTGGGACCCCCAGAACTTTCAAGGCTTGCAGCAGTCATTCATGGGCAGTGCCCATAACAGTCTGGTAGCCAAGGGCCCTGGGACCCACAGACAGAGCTAGTTGAAATGGCCTTGTGCGCTCTGGGTGCTGGGATTACAGGGTTTCTTCCCGAAAGCCCTGACATCCAGCTCCAAAGAGCCCTGGCTCTCTGCTCTCTCTGACTTCCTGATTTCGTTCTCTCTCTCCCCACCTCTCTCCTCCCTCTCTCTCTCTTAAAGAGACAGGCAGCTTTGCTGCTACCACCACCAGAGCAGGAAGGAGAAAGAGGATGCTGTGAGTTCTCAAGTGGAAGCAATAGGACCAGAGTCCAAGCCACAAAGAGGCCAGGAACTGAGGCCTGGGCATCTGTCGCAGGCCACTGGGTCATGTTTTGGCATCTCTTGCAGTTCACTGGTGCAGGGAAGTTCAAGTCTCTGCCTGGAATCCACAGAGCAGGTTGGGCAAGTTAACCAAGCAGAGAGCTGCCTGGAAAGATGGAGTTCCCACACCCAGGAGCCCCAGGGAGATTCAGGACATGTACCTTGCCACTCCCAGGAGACGCTGAATCTGATTTGCAGTCCCAGGAGCCCACAGAGGCCAAGGGCAAGCACCCAACCCAAGTCATGTCCTCGAGTGTGACCTGGAGCATAGCATATGACCCCTCCCAATCCGCTTTCTCAGTCACATCCTGAGGGTGCACACACTCCCTGGGTTTGCAGATGACAGAACAGTAAACTCACTAAAGCCTGGGGGACTGGAGAGCATTTTACAGACAGGCATGAAAGGTTTTGAGGCTCACACACATTTAGATATTTGACCATGATCTTCAGAGACTGCTGAATTCCTGCTGGGCAGGAATGCAGGTATGCCAACTTCCCAACCAAGACCCAGTATCCCAAATCAAATGTCCTGGGAAGCTGGAGAAGTCTGTGCTGCTCTGATCAGCTCTGAGATGGCAGTTGGATAAGAAATGGTTAAAACCAGGAAATTCCATGTTTCTATAGCATGTTGGAGGGACTTTCCCATGGCCACACCTGGTGGTTTCCTCTGCCAGCCACACCCCTACCACAGTGACACCAGATCAGGAGCAAGAGCAAACTGCCTCCTGCTCAGATCAATCTACCTGATAACATGATTGACTTGATAACAAGGCAGCTGTGGGTTTTCACAGCAGGGCCAGAAGGAATGTTCCTGAGAGTCATGTGCTCCACCCTGTATTCCTGCTGGACTTATGGGAAAACTGCATTTCCTTGGTTTTGTGACTGGGGAAGGGGAGAAGCATGTGACTTCCCAATCAAGGCACTTAGTTGCTACTGCAAGACCCCCTAGAGCTCCTGCCCTCCAGCCAAGAGTGTCTATTGAACTTGGTAATCAGTGTCCCTAGCTACTTTCTTGAGCACAGCGCCCCCTGCCGGCCAAAAGGGACATGTGGTTTTAGTGAGAAATCAACTTGTTTTAGGCCACTGAGGTTTGCAACCTAAGCTAAATGCTACACATTTTCCCCTGATGAACCAGTGCTCTTACTTTGCTCTCTCTAGCAAGCCCAGTCTTTTTCAGTGTCCCTAGCAGCTTCAATCACAAGAGTAAAGCGCCACTGTAAAGCAGGTACTGTGTGCTCAGGTTCCGGAGGGGAGAATTAGGGGTCCCCTGAGGGGTCTGGGAGTGCTTTATTTGCTCTGACATATACACTTCAGTAGATGGTGATTTTGTGGCCCCTCGAAGAGGGACAGTGGGGAGTCAAGAAGGGCTTGCCAGTCAAGAAGGTTCGCTCAACCTGACTTTGGAAAGAGGGTTCAAGAAGAAGGAGTTGGAGGTGAGGGTTGGAGGCAGAGGGGACTGCGCAGAGGCACAGAAGCATGGGACAGAAGCACAGGCAGAGTGTGACTTGTTACTTGTTCGGGCACCGTAAAAAGGATAGAGAAAAGGAGCGGGGAGGTGGAGATGGGCTGGAGGCAGCCTCTTTGAGGATACATGCTCTGTGTGGACAACACGAAGAAATGTGCCTTAGCTGGGCAGCATGACTGCTGTTTTGTCCCGGAAGGTGCTGGAAACTGGAGGGCTCCCGAAGGGAAGACAGTCTAAGAGGCCTCACCACATTTTCCCAAGCAGCTCTGAGGAGTCATAGAAACAGAAGTGGCAATTCAAAGGTAGCCCAAGGACCAAGGCAGGAAGGGCTGGAGGGGTGGGGGTGGGGTTCTTGATGGCAGCTCTGGGGGTGGGAGGAATCTTCTGTGTCCCTTCTCCAAAGCAAGGTAGAGTGGTGTGGAAGGAGAGCAGGAGCTAGCTAGCCACATCAGCCCACAGGCTGGCACCTGGTTCTGCTGCTTATTCTGCCTTCCTTGCCAGAGACAGTGACTTTGAGCAAGCCGCTCAATCTTTTTCAAGGAGTTGGTGTGAAATGTAATGAGATGAAGTGCCTGGCACCTGGTAGGCTCCACATAGAAATTAGCTTGTTTCCAGCTCGGGGGTGTGTGCCTGTGAGGCCAAGCAGGGAGGACTCCTTGAGCCCAGGGGTTCAGGGCCAGCCCGGGCAACGTAGACAGACCCCGTCTTTAAAAAGAAAACTAGGGTCTGGGGTCTTAGCATTAGTGCACAAGGCTAGGCCCTCAGCACCAGCACCACCAAGAGAAGAAATAAAGGAGAAAAAAGGATGGTTTTTCTGTCCCTTCATGGCCTCTACCAGGTTTACCCAGCAGACTAACCTGTGCAATGCCTTAAAGAGGAGGGGAAGAGTTAAGGCAGTATGAGGAGGGGGCCTTGCAGGGACAGGGGTGAAGGGCCAAGCAACAAAGCCTCAGAGCCCTGGTCCTTGCTATACCCAGGAGTCAACTCTGGCCAGAAGGTTTTGGTGTAGAAGGAGGGACAGCCACTGCCTGCAGACCTGGTGCTCCTCCCCGAGGCAGTGGGGAAGGGGCTGTGGGAAAATCCTGGCCCCTGCACCATCCGGTATCATGATTCTTCCCTCATTCTCTGGACTCCTCAAACCTCCTCTGCACCATCCCTTGCCAGCTTCTCAGCCAAAGACCTTGCTTTCAACTTCCCTGAAATAAAAGCAGCAATACAAACTTCCTCACCCCACATCCACACTGCCTTGCCTACACCCATACCTGTCTTTCCTCCCAAGAGACAGGGAGAAGGGCCTCTTCTGCAGGCCTGGCCACCCCTCCGCTTGGGCCCTGTAACTCACCCCTCTCTCTGCTGCAAATTCCTTCTTCCGGTCCTACTGTGTCCTGCTCATGGAGCAGACCTACCTCAACAAAAACTGGGTCCCCTCACCCCTCTTGACAATCCCCATTTGCTGAGCTGCTGAGAGTTCCCAACTCCCTGCCGTGTCATTGCTGCTCAATCCACTCCACCTGGATTCATTTCTCCTGTACTAAAATGCTCTTGTCCAGGTCCCCAAGCAATGCTTACCTTTCTATGCTAGTCTCATTTTCCCCACTGGCACTCAGGTCGGTCCCTCTCTCCTGGTCAACATTGTCTTCTCTTGGTTTCTGTCAATCACCTACCTCCCTGTCACTTACTCCTTCTGTCTTCTTTGGTCCTTCTCCCCTGCTGGGATTAACTCAGGGGCACTTGACCACTGAGCCACATCCCCAGCCCTATTTTGCATTTTATTTCCAGACAAGGTCTCACTGAGTTGCCTAGTGTCTCACTTTTGCTGAGGCTGGCTTTGAATTCATGATACTTCTGCCTCAACTTCTGGGGCAGCTGGGATGACAGTTGTGTGCTGCCACTTTGCCAGGCTTCCTGCTGGATTTCTAATTGTTGTGACCTTCTTTTTTGCATTTATAGGCCCTTCCAGGGAATCTCAGAGTTTGAATACATCTGTAACGTAGTAACTCCTCAATTTGTTTTCAGGTCGGATCTCTCTCCCAAACTCCAGATCCACATATCCAGGAGTCTATCTGATGGTTCCATGCAGATGTCTGCACATCATCTCAGTCTTGCCAGCCCAGGCAAAATTCTTGATTTCCTGAACACTCCTTCCAGCCATAATAGTCTTCTTGACCCACCCTGGCACTCACTGACTTGTCATGTTATTTCATTTTTAGATGAACATTTCTTTTGCTGATCATGTATTAACACTTATTTTTCCTTTCTGGTTCGAGGCAGGCTCGAGGGCCTGTTTCTCCTGCGCAGTATTGTACGGCAGTGCTCGCTTACAGAGAGAGGCTTAAAGTTTGACTAAATTATTGAGTCTTTGTCATATGTATTCTGACAGCGTTAATTTCTGAGTAAAAGGAAACTTCCTATAACTATGTAAGTATTTGATTAGATAATCTTTAAGACTCTTTCCTAAACTCACACCCACCTGGTCTCCTCTTTTGGTTGCAATCTGGGTGAAATGGGCTTGTATTTCTCAGATTGCTCAGTGCCCCTCCCTCATTCCATCAAACTTCCATCAGAATATATATAAGAGGACCCAAAGCACAGCCTTTGCCAAAGAGACTTAGCCATCTGCTCATAGCCTAAGAATTCCTCCATCTCCTAGCTACAGGGGTGCTCCAGCCCCCCACCCCCACTCTACTTCCATCCACCCTTGCTGGGGGGAGGACTCATTCATATCACAGGGTGGCAAAGCAGCTTCAGCTTTGACCTTCCCAAGGCCAAAGGCCCAGGAAGAGAATTTCAAGATGTGGCTATTCCATTTAAACAGAAGGTGAGAGGGGCAACAGGTTGGAAAGGCATGAGCCCTGAATGCAAGACCCACAGCTAACTGATGGTGATGATCAAACCCTTAGAAGACTATGAAGGTGCTGGGTGTGGTGGGACACACCTGTAATCCCAGCAGCTCAGGAGGCTGAGGCAGGAGGATCATGAGTTCAAAGCCAGCCTCAGCAATTTAGCAAGGGACCTAAACAACTTTGTAAGAACCAACTCTAAATAAAATACAAAAAAGGGCTGGGGATGTGGTTCAGTAGTTAAGCACTTCTGGGTTCAATCCCTAGTACCAAAATAAATAAATAAATAGCATAAAAGCTGGGGGTAGGAGTCCCCATATTACCACCAAACACAGGTTGGAACCCCTTGGATGTGAGAAACCAGTTTGATCCATCCTCAGGGGCATCTGGTATTAGAATGAGTCCTCTAAAAATAAATGTGGACTCTAGAACTCATTTTGTTACTTGAGGAGATATTTTCTTCTTTTATTAGTGTGTGTGTGTGTGTGTGTGTGTGTGTGTATTTGTTCCCACCGGGGGAAGGAACTCACAGATGTATGAGACAAAGTGGGAAGTGTGGACAGAACAAGAAGGGAAGCTGGCCTGAACTGCTCACACACACACTCACCGTGCAGACGGTAAGGACAGCAGTGTGCACCAAGAACTAATTAGTCAACCATCCCAAAGAACCCGCTGCTGGGCCCAGTGGCACACACCTTATCCCAATGACTCAGGAGGCTGAGATACGATGATCTCAAGGTTGAGACCTGCCTCAGTAACTTAGTGAGACTGTCTCAAAATAAAAAATAAAAATGGCTGGGGATATGGCTCAGTGGTAAAGCACCTCTGGGTTTAATCCCGGTATCTCCGAAACAAACAAACAAAACCCCAATAGAATCCCCCTAACTACAGACCCAATTCCTCTCTTTGTAGGAAGCGAGCCTCCAGGGGGCCAGTTTTAGAGGTTTCAGTCCATAATCAGTTGCTTTAGGCTTTGCTAGCACCATGGCAGGAGTGCATGGTAGATCCAAACCGCTCATCTCATGACCAGAAAGCACCAACTTGTTACCTTTGACTACCTGTTATAATCCAAACCCATAGGCGAGACAGCAGCCCTGGTATCCCCCACCCCACCAGCAGGGCAGGCATGTTGGTCAGCCCCTCTCCCAGATGCAGGGATGGCCAATGGAATGGCTCAGGGCTCTGGTTATGGAAGAAAAAAGAACCTCTGGCCTCCCTTAGCTGGCAAAGTTCCCAATCAACGTCTTAGCCCTCACTCCTCCAAGTGGGGGACTCTAAAGATAGAAACGAGAATAGTCCTCACTGACAACAGGGAAGGTGGAAACGGTTCTCATGGCAACAGACAGCCCAGTGGTTTATAAACTTCTTAGGCTCCACACATGAGCTAACTGGAAATGCTGGGGGGCAAAAATTCACATTCTAAATGTGACCTGCTGTGCCATGGTGGGGGGAGAGAAGGTCACCTCATCCCTCCAGTTGCCTGGCAGGTTGTTTGCATAGACAAATCACCATCCTTTCTGGGCAGCTGTACTCCTGACTCAGAAATTGCAGGGAGCAGGGAAGGGATATGAACTGCAGCATCGAAACCTAAAAATGTATTTTATTTTGAAGTTGTGCTTTGGATTTTCCCCAATCCAACATCTGTTGAGTGACAGTCTTAGGTTCACACAAAGCATCTCCAAGCATACATACAATATTCCAGTTATCAACACTATTTTAAAGAATATACCATTTTACACAAACGTGACATACAAGTCAGACGCCACAACATTGCAATTCCCTGGAAGATCTAACTTCTCTTCTGAACGTGAAGTCCACGGACACCAGCCCTTCCAGTGGTCGGTTCATCCTGGCGCTGGTGTCACTCTTTCTCACCTCCTTGGGGAGAAACCAGGGCGCCCTGAGGAGGTTGGCTGAGACCAGTGTTTCCAGTTTACAGGCTGCTGGCTGCAAACTCCTCTATTTTCTAAATTGGGATGCTGGTGGCCGCCCTCACCCCCTTCCTCAAAGACTGACCCTTCACAGTCCTTCACACCAGGAAAAGGATCCATGCCCCAAGGGGCAGAGCGGGGCTCTTGGAAGCATCATGCTGGTTTCGGCAAGCATATCTGAGGAAGACTGGTCTCCCCAGATCCTGGGTGACCAGCTCCTTTTGGCTTTTCGGTGTAAAATCACAGTGTGCAACCTCAATTCCAGTTGACTGTAGTGAGCTCTGCCGAGAAGGACTCTCCTCCTAATGGTTCCTAGTCCTCTTGACAGGACCATCTCACGGGTGTCAGGAGCACCAGAGATGGGGAAGACAGCTTGGCTCCCAGAGTTGGGTTTAGTAGGTGACCACTCACACTGTCGGTTCATGATGCAAATCAGCAGATGGACACTGACCAAGGGGATGGCAAACACAAGTCATGTACAGGGTTGAAAGAGAAATAAGGCAAGAGCAACAGAACAGGCCCCAAAATGTTGTCATTAAGAAAGCTTTGCTTCTACTTTCTTAGAGGGGAGGGTATTGGAGAGAGGGGGAAAGAGCAGGTATGAGAACCAATTCTGATCAGTTGGATTGAAAGGAATGTCAAGTGAAGGGTGGACTGTCATTTTCAGTAAGGAAATAGATCCTTAGATCTGAAAGCCCCCTCTTGACTCAGAACCTGTGTAAGTCCAGGTCAAGACAAGAACAGGCCACTAAATAGCAACAAAGATTGAAATCTAAAGGGCTGTGATTGCCTCTTACAGGCTGACTCACTTTTCTTGAAGGTGCTCTAGAGTTCTCCAAAACTTTTAGCTCTTGGAGGGGTTTCTCTGGGCCCACAGGTTATCCTTCTCACTAGTGTCCCCCCCACCCCAGGTTCCTCTTTCCCTTCAACAGAATGAGAAACATCTACCACTTTCCATAGATCCAACTACCAACTTCATAGGTTGGTCCAAAAAGGATCTTTTCTAGGTCAAAGACAAGAACACTAAGATTTTACTCTTGAATGGCAACCCACCATCTCTCCTGGACTACAGAAAATAATAAGGCTAAAATAAAAGTGGGTTTTCAAGGTAGAAAACATAAGGAGGAATGAGTTTCAGCTTTAAATAGCTGTCTGCCACTTACAAGCCTGGGATGTGGATGTCTCTCTGGTATTCCTGGGGCAGCATGATATTAGAGGAGCCAAAACCATAGGCACCCAGTTTAGAGTGGATTATAGCAAACAAGAGTATCAGTTTTCCATTTTGGAGGGGAACCAGGAAAAGAGCCAAAAGATGCACCATCTAATTTTTAATTTTCTGTAGATTCTGACCCTGGAAAGACTCTAGAGCCTGTGAAGTCCAAATTCCCTTACTTATCCTTGTTTGAATAAATGAAAACTGGTTTTCAGGGATAGGGTCTCTCTTTTAATTTAACTGGGGCTCTGCATGCCCCTGTTGGTCCCTGGTGAGAGACCTTATAAAATAACCAAACCAAGGGATAAACTAAAAAAAGTTTACATTTGGGAAAAATTTTTGGATTGACAAAGCTGAACCTAATTTTTAATAGGATAATGAATTTTATGTTTTAAGTGCCCCCCCCAATGGAAGAAGGACCCATTTCTTACCTTTTTCAAACCTGTCATAAACACAATAAAACTTTAAGACTCTTTACTCTAAAAGGAACCAGCTATAAAACTGTCTTATACAGGAAAATGTCTTAAATGGAAAATGGTCCATAAGAGACAATGATGGAGAGAAAAGTCTATACATTCAGAAAAACTTTAAAAAGCTTCTTAATAAGATTGGGATGTACTTCTACAGGATGGAGGAGAGCAAAAGCAAACACCAGTGACCAACTCACAGCAATAGAAAGAAGACAGAGAGAAAGCCCCCACCCCAACATAGAGTACAGAATTGTCCCATCCTGCTAAATTTGGAGAGATTTCAAATGCTATGTTCTCTGGCCCAGACAGAACAAAGTTTGTAACGGAAACAGAGACCCCTGGTGGTTCTTATGTGAACTGCCATAATAACTTACAAAGAGACCAACCAAGAGGGAGAAGGAACACAGGCCAGAGACTAGAAAAACCTGTGTGTGTGTGCGTGTGTGTGTGTGTGTGTGTGTGCAAAATGAAGAATGGACTATATATGATTCTGAATAATCAGTACCCAAAACAAGATGCCACTGAAAGCTGGTTGGCCGAAGCCCAGCACCTGGTCAAGGCATCCCCTGTGGTCCTAGGGGACTGAGACTCAAGTTCAGGTCCTCATGACTTGCCATGCCAGCCTTCACAGTGACCTGATAATGAAAAACTCTGTCTGTGGCTAACCTAAGAACGGTACGTACTGCAGCTGGCTGGGTTACGACGACTGGGGAAAGCAGAGGGCAGTGGGAAGGGAAAGGAAAGGTGGTAACGAGGGCTTCATTCTCAAGGATTTGGGTGATGGGGAGGCTAATTCCTGCAAGAACAACTTAGAATCTAATTTTCAACTGAAGTCCCCAAGCTAGTTAAATAGGAAGATTTTAATAACAGTCAGTCCCTATAGTCCTCTTGCTAGAACAATTAAATTATACCCCTCAGACAGTACAAGACTTGTCAGTGGACTGTGGGGAAGCTGATGAGTTGACACCAGGGCTAGTGGCATTTGTTTTGGGGAAGACAGTGGGCTTGGGCCGTGTGGCTGGTGGTTTGACTGGGGCAGCCATCTTGACAGACTTGACAGGCCGGAAGGCGCAGGCGATGTCCCCAGCAGTACTGGCGCTGCGCTGGAAGGCAGGCTCAGGGTCCTTGAGAAGCTGGGTGTGCAGGGGGCTGGAGGGCTCTGATGTGGGGGCCACCACTGGGGAGGTTTTGAGGGGCTCCAAGGTGTCCAGAACCACATCAGGGGTGTGCTTGACGCTGCTCTGCCTCTCTAGCTCCCGCAGCTCATTCAAGGCAGAGTTCATTGTTGCCTCAATATCCTGCAAAACAGGAAAAAGGAGGAGGTGAGACAAATGAAGGGACAAGTCCCCAAGGATCCGATTTCAACAAGATAGGCCAAGTCATGAAGAAACCAACTATAAAATGTCTAGATTATTTGACTTGGCCAAAATCCTTGAACAGATGAATGCTCAGAATGAGGAAAGGGAGACAGAGAGATTTTTACTATCATGAATATTTTTTCCCCTTTAGAAAGAGTGGTAGAGCTGATTTTTAACTAGAGTCCTTGGCTTTTAGAGATAGATACCGAAATATTTATGCATGAACTATATATAATCCAATTGTGGGGGTTGGATGAACCAAGAGTAGCCAGGAGTTGAGTTATAAGTACACAGGGATTTATTATCCAATTCTCTTTATTTTTGTATATGTTTGAAAGTAGTAAATAACTTTTTCAAAAGGGATAGAGGTGAAATATGATCTTTGTTTTCTTGAACTTCAAGGCCAAAGATTAAGAGGATTAGTCTTTCCTCCTTAGGAGCTGAGGAGTTCCAAAGCCCAGTCCTTGAAGATTCATCTGCACAATCCCCACCCCTCACTAAGTGGTGTTCAACTTGAAACCATTTCCTTCTACCCATCACCATGAGAGGGAACCAAAGAGTAGCCAGGAGGGGGAGCCAAAGCCCACGTAGGTGAATCACCTGCATCAATGGGACACTCCAGATTTTAGGAAATAGCAGTCCTAGCCCCAGGGTTAAAGAACCAAAGAACCTTTTTATGCAAGCCAGCTGCCTTCCAGGGAGACCTCTTAACTCCCAACCACCCTCCCCCAAAATTTGTGTCTGGCACCACAAACCACCACCAGGGCTCCTCCTTGGGATTACATTCACATGAAAGATTGTATGCTGCACGCAAAGGACCCCATTAAAGTTTCTTTGTCCTATGGAGTGGTTCATGTTTTCTCTTCACTGTGATTCAGTTTCACTCATTCCTATGACACTCTCAAACTTTTTTATTTATTTATTTATTTTTGCAATGATGGGATGTGAACCCAGGACCTTGCACATGCTAGGCAAGTACTGTACCACTGAGCAACATCCCCAGCTGTCTCAAATCTTCAAAATGCTCTTATCCCTCAGTTTCACTCTTGCAACTAGAGTCTGTCGCACTGCGTAGCTTTTCTGACATTCCTATTAATACCTGGCTAAGGAAGGACTGGGGAGGATTCCCATGGGGCAAGGCAGCCTGCCTTCAGAAGGCACAGAGGCAAGAACAGAAGGCCAACAAAGCAAGACTTCTAGGCCCAGAGCTTAACACGGGGCTTACCAGTACAGCTCCTTAAGCAGAGCGCCAACAAAGTCAATAGAGACCACACCCAGCCGCTGTTGCCCCTGGAGGATGGGTGAGGAGCATCTCAACCCAGTTGAGACACAGGGCAACAATGAGGCCTTAGTTCCTACCTGGTCTAATGAAAATTATATAGTTGGGAGAGACGTCTGAGAGAACTGGCTGGAGTGGCCCCGGTAGTCGGATTTTTAGAGATGGGATTGGATCTCTAATATTCATGGAAAACAGAGAGTCATCAGTGCGGTATAGACTGTGGAGGAAGACCCTGCAGTCAGGGAGCTCATGTCCCCTGCATTTGGAGCCTGGGGTTGGAAACAATTCTAGTGCTTGAGCTTCCTGTGGCCAGAGTATTTCTGAGTATTCAAGACCAGAAGCAGGTTGTGGATTGATCATCTACCAACTACATGTCAGAGATCAGTTTGAGGAAATGGAATGATGGGAATGGGCAGAGATATACAAATAGGGCCAGAACTGTACCTGAGCCTGAACCCTCAGGCAGCTTCATGAAAGCCTACCAGGGTCTTAAGACCTAAAACTTGGGCTGAATGCTCTACCAAAATACTCTACCTACTGGCTTTTAAAATCAGGTTTACAAATAGTATATAAGCAAGAAACAAGAATTCTTTTATTCTATCTTCAAGTTCTTGCTGCGGAGAGAGGGATGGATAATTTCTGGGCAAGCGGTCTTAGATCCACCTGTCCAAGAGTCCCTGAATTCAGTATGGAAGGCACCAAGCATCATGGTGTTCTAGGTCCTGCCATAATTAGCATGGATTGCCCAAGTGGTGGTAACAGGTGTGGACTCATGCTGACTGCTTGTCTAGGAGCCGGCAGTTACCTGTGCAATGACCTCAGGGTCCATGGGCCGGTGGTTATTGAAGCTTTTTGACCTTCCAGCTGTGGCAGTCTTCCGGATCTGTGGACTGTCTAACCGATTCTTCAGGGATGAGTGGCGACTGATGGAATTGAGGCTCCCATGCCCGCTGATGGAACACTTATCTGGCCCTTCCTTGGGGAGACTCTGGCTCATGATGGGCTGGGAGGATGGGCGGCAGCTAGCCCCCACCCCCGGGGAGGAGGAGTCAGTCAGGGAACTGCTCAGCCCATGGCTGTCACTCCGAAATGTTTTCCGGATGCTCCCAGATTCTGGACGCTTCCTTTGCCTTCAATCACAAACAGAAAGGGCAGGGTGATCAGGGAGCCCTGGCTCCAAGAAAGATAGGATGGGTGAAGGGGGCAGAGGTTCACACCCAGGGACTTCTGGAAGGAGAGGCATGCAGAGCCCCTTCTCTCCTCAGTTCTGGCTTCTTTTGCCTTTTGTATCTGTCCCCTGCCACCCCCACCTGGGCAAGGGAGAAATGGATACTTACCTTGTGGTTGTGGGCTTTGAGTTCTCAACATGAAAGGTGCTGTCAGAAAAACTTCTGATTAAGAGAAAGTTTTTGATGGGAGAAAGAATCATGGAAAGACCCACTCGATTACCTGCTTTGAACAGAAACATAAGGCCCAGGTAGGAAATGTCTCACTACCACCAAGGAAGTGGGCAATAGCTGGGAAGAGATTTCACTTCCAAGTTTTAGCTTGCCTCTTGGTCCAACTACAGGGAGACTGTCATCATTTTGGGCTGTGGCAAGAGGCTGCTGGTGCTTATTCCGCAGACATGGGACAGATGTTTCAAGTGGCTTCAATGTTGCAGACTCAGGGCCCAGTGTGGGCATTCTCTTCGGGTGGAAAGACATCCACATGACTCCTGTGTCACCCAGTGCTGGGTTGAACCCTCACTCTAGGGCAATTTGTTTCACACCATGAAGGCTCTTAAATGAACTGACTTGGCAGAATCTTCTATGGGTGTTGCCTGATACTAAATGTTTTCATTTTGTCTTGGAATTGGATTTTAAAGGGCCTAATCTAAGAAGCCATGAAGCTGCTGGTTCAGAGAGCAGCTGGGAAGCTCTGATTTTGAATCTACTAAGGGCAACTGGGAATGAAGCGGGACTGAGGGTGGAAGGAGGCGCGGTAGGACTCCGCAGAGAAGGGAGTCTATGAGGTAGGTTGGTGCTCTACGCCCGTCCTGGTCCTGTTATTGCTGACATTTTCTTCATCTTTGTGGACCTGGGGTCTAGCCAGGAACCTGGGACATAGCAGCGGCTCTACAAAATATCTGCCTGCTCGGCATTTCTAGCCTTGTGAGTCAGCCATTCTCAAGTGGAAAAAGGATATTCTCAGAGTCTTAGAAGGCCTCTCTGAAATGAGCCCACCTCTGCAAAATTTTTTCTCTGACATTGCTAACTCCAACTATAGAAATAATGGCTCTCTCCTTCCCCAGCTCCTCAGAGCATCCACAGCACTGCCTTTTAGCTACGGCTCCATATGGTCTTTACCTTGCCAGACTGTGGCTCTGACGCTTGGGACCATGTCTTATTTGACTCTGAATAACCAGCACTCGAGCTCAGCACAAGAGTTAATGCTTAATAAATGTGCGTAATTAAAATCAAAACACCACACCCTAATAACTCCTTTCTGATTTTCTCTTTCCATTTGAGGATGGCTGACTCAGAAGCCTAAATCTGCTGAACAGGCAGATTTCTGGGAGAGGCTGCAGCATGCTGTGTCCCCAGTCAGGCTCTGGGGACATAAAGATGAGGAAGACAAGAGTTGTTGGTTCTAGAGAGCTCAGTGTGGAACCAGTCAAGCTCCTTGGGGTGCAGAACAAGGGCACCTAACTCAGCCCTGGGGAGCTCAGGGGTGTCAGCAAGGCTTCCCCCATGAGGTAAAACTTTGGAATGGAATTTGAAGGGAGAGGAAGAGTTGATCTGGTGAGGGAGGAGTCAGCAGATGTGAAGGCGCAGGGGAAACTCAGGAAGACGTAGGGCGCTCAGGAAACGGAAGGAGCTTGGAAGGAAGGATGGGGGAGGAGGCATAGACTCACTCATACAGCCACCATGCTGGGGGCGGCCCTCATGCACTGACTGACCAGCTGGTGTCTGAGTAGGCCATGGTGACAGAGGCTTGTCCTCCAAGAGCTTCATCTTGAGAATTCTGCTACTACCAAGTAAGGAGTTCAAGGGAACTGCCTTGACTTTCTACCAGATGTTCCTCTTTGACTGTTACTATCGTCCCTTTCTAAAATTCTTTTGTATAGATGGCATCAAATATAATATGATGACTTAAAAATATGTACCTGTGGATGTAGTCGGTGGTAGCATGTGAGAGGCCCTGGGTTCAATCCCTAGTACTGCCCCCCGCAATATTTTTAAAAGTACCTAACTAAATATCTGACTGCCTTCACCAACCCCACCTTGGTTTCTGGCTTAATAATAAGCTTACAACCTTATGAGTATAGGCTTATAATTAACATAGACTTGTAAATAAGGAAAAAAATGTGATCAGCCCACAGTTACTTTTAACTAGCTTGCCCTCCCAGCATGGCAGTATGCTGGAGGGAAGTATAAAATCCTCAATTTTTTACTGGCCTGAATTAAATTATAACTACACTGAGTAAGTGAGCTGAATAAACTACTTTATGAACTTGAGGGTGAAAGAGATGGAAAAGAGCCACGTGTCCCAAACACTCCCCCTGCTACCGTCTGGTTGGAAAAAAGCCAAGAGATCTGGCAACCTGGTGTAGTTTAAAAACAACAAGCATCTTTTATTCTCCTTCCAGTCTCAGTGTCCAGAGGCTATGGTTAACAGGTTTTCAAAGTGCAAATCATTTCATTCCTCCAAAGCCAGAGGGGAATAAAAACTGTACATCATCTCCAATCCATATTCATCAGGAGCGCCCTGGGGCTTGTCATCCGCTGGCTCTGGGCCAACTTTCAGGGTCTGGCGGAAAGAGGTCTGTAGGCTTTGGGACTTGTTGTCTGGCCCCTTGAGATGAGATTAGTTCTCCAATAACCTGAATGCCTCCCGGGGAGGCAGCAGCACGCAGGCGGGTGTGGAATCCCTCTAGACAGCCAGTTTGGGTGTGGGTGGAGTTAAAACTCCAGGATGTTGCTAATGGCACAATGAAAGCTGGGGTCAGAGGTAAGAGCCTACTGGACAGAGGTGGGAATCTGCAAAGGGATCGCTAGGGAAGGCTAATACACAGGGCTGAAGCAACAGGAAAAAATGGAACATTATTTCTCTTCATGTGAAAGGGCAGAAGAAAAGGACACTAGGGGTCACACAATGAATAAAGAGCTCAGAACAAAGCTTTCCTTGGAGCACAGTGCTCCTCTCTCCTCCACAGGAGTGAATGCAGGACAGGGGGAGAAACAAGACACGTGAGAGCTAAATAAGTCCACCTGGCATAACATTAGCCTGGTGGAAGACACACAAGACTTGGAATCTTCAGACAAACAAGGGTGAAGAAAGACATCAAACATTATTGAGTAAGAATTGGAAAGAGAAGGCACCTCTAAGAAATGGTAGAAAACCAAGTTGCATAAAGTGACCAACACTTTGGCCAAAGTTTTAGCCATAAGACTTCCAGGAAGGCCTGGGTGGACAGACACTGTGGGAGCACACAGTGGAACACCTTTCCACAGCATGACGGCAGCTAGCTGGAGACCTGGCTGCCCCAGGCCTGCGGAAGTGTCCCCGGGCCTGTCCCCTTGCAGCAGCGATGACCACATGCAGTGTTAGGCCGGGAGCTGGAAGCCCTGCGCGCAGCGCGGGAATGAGGGTGAGGTCAGGGACGAGGCTGGGTGAGGTCAGGGATGAGGCTGGGTGGTGCGCGTGGTACAGGGGAGCAGAAAATGAAAAGCAGAGCTTACTTGTTGATGTTTGCAAGGTAAATATCGGCTACATGACCCCCACTGGGACAGCTGGCCCCCGCTCTGGCTGTCACCTTTTCTTCAGGTGGCTCAGAAATGACCTCAATTTCAGACTTGGGGCTGGACCTCTCCACGACACCGTCCTCGCTGGGGGAGAAGGGGCAGGCAGGCAGGGAAGAGGGAAAACAACAACAACACAAAAAGCAGTGTTAAATCGGCAGGATGGCCCCCCGGACACACACGCGACCCCACACGGCTCTGAGGCAGCAGCGACACCTAGCGGGGCGAGCTCTGTGAGCAGGGCCTTCGGAGGGTCAGGGTCGTTAAATAAAAATAAATAATCCGCTGAGTTTGTGGGATCCTCAGCTCCTCAGGAGGGCTTGGCTAGGGGACACCTGGCTTCGAGGCATCTGCCTTCTACCCCACGCTGCTTTCCTGGGGTGGCCGTGCTGGGGGCCACCTCCTGAAGGAGGCAGAAGTCCAGGCTGTGGTTTATCTGCTGAGGTCCCAAGCACTGCTGGGTAAGGACAGTCAGCTCTGTGGTGGCTCTGGAGATGCCAGCGTTGAGGCAGGACACGGCCACGTGGCCACACTTTGTCGTAGCGCATCTAGCCTCGCTTAGAGCGTCCAAGCCGGTCCCAGGTCTCTCCACTGCTCTCCTGGCCCCTCTGGCTACTGATGATAAAGAGCCCCATTCTCCCCCACAATTCATCTTCTCTCCATCCTGTAGTGAAGTCATAATGCTAAATTTGGGAGGGTCCTGTCCACGCACAGATGGCCACCAGGTTTGCGATGTTATCAACACAGGGAGGATTTCCCCGCAGAACGAGCCAGGGAGGCTGGGAGGGTGCAGACTCACTCAGGATATCAACCTTTAAAAAATAATATTAAGGGGAGGACTAAAAACAGTGACAGTATTGTATCTGAGGGAAACAAATGGGGGCAGAGAGGCAGGAGTCGGTGGGTCACAGGGGATGGTGACACTACTTCAAAGAGTGGGAATATATCCTATCCAAAGAGATCTCTCTGGGACCTCGATGGCTCAGTTGAGGGACTGTTTGTTTCCTAACATCCTTCCCCCTGTTTGCCCCATCTTTCCCCAAGTCAAACTCATCCAGGTTAAATGAACTAGGTCACTTCCACAAAGCTGCTTAAGCCAGATTTTTCCTAGAAAGTAACTCCTCATTTTCATTTGTAGGTCAAAAACTGCCACCACTAGCTTAGCAGGTGGGTACACATATTTCCTTACAAGAAGGACAGAGATGTTGAAAATGTTTCCCCAGCCTGATCTTTCCAAAAAGGAAATGTATGTGGTCGAATAAAAAGTCCACATAATCAATCATCAGGCATTTAAGTGTGGATGAGCACTGCCTGGTAGATCTCTACAACAAATGAATCAGGGAAACAGAAGGGAAACAAAAAGTGGAAAGATTTTAAAATTCTCCATGAAGTTGGAATGGGACTCCCTTCAAGGAACTGTGAATCTTGGAACTGCATTGGTATCCCCTGGGGGTCGGTCTCCCTCACACTCCCGTGGCTCTGGAATTGATGTCTCACTCTCACAGTGCTGCCCGGGACCACCCCAAAGGTGCCAGGGCCCGACATACGTGTCTTGGACCACGATGTACTGATGGGGGATGAGTCCGTCGATGCCATTGTGCCGGCCTTCCCACCAGTCATCAGAAGCCCGCTGGTAAAGCAGCAGGGATGCCCCCTTCTTGAAGGACAGTTCTCGGGCTGTCCGGCCCACGTAATCAAACTTGGCAATGGCCTCGATGGGCTCACACTCTGGGAGGGCAGAAAAGAAGGAAACACATATTATTGGGACCTAGAGACTCAGGAAACTGGGTGGAAAAGCTCAACGAGCTGGACTTTCAGTGGTGGGAGATAACTGAAATGAAAAATAAGCCACAGGTGATCTATGACGCTCATGGCTCCCATGTACACTGTGCCGTCACTCTGAAAGCTCTGGTGTCCTCTGCCCTGCCTTCACGCCTGCTGTCCCTTCCACCTGGAATCCCCGTCTCTCTGCCTGATGAAATACATCCACTTCCCTGGAAACTCCTCTGGTGTAAACATAGCTCTTTATGTTGGTCCCTCCTATCATCAAACATACTGGTTGGGCACAGTGGCACATGTCTGGAATCCCAGAGGCTGAGGCAGGAAGATCATGAGTTCAAAGCCAGCCTCAGCAACTCAGTGAGGTCCTAAGCAACTCAGTGAGGCTATCCCTACATAACTAGGGACTAGGGACCTGGCTTAGTGGTTAAGAGCCTCTGGGATCAATCCCTGGTACAAAAACAAACAAAAAACCCCCAAAACTTGTTGTACTGTATTTTTAACACTTATTTCTTTTCTGATTTTATAATAACTTCAATAATTGTAGAAAAGGTATCATACTACATTTTAAGTTATTTATTTATGTTACCCATTCTCTTCAGTAGAACATGAGTTTTTAGTCTTAAAGAGAAAATACTTGCCCAATCAACTTTCCAAGGAGCAGAACATGGAAATGCATTTTGTGAAAAATGCATGTGAAAGTAATTTGAAAAATTAAAAGGGATTTATGAATGCGATGTGTTTTTACTTTGGTGTGGGGCTTCTGTCTCCTCGTCTTGAAACGTGAGTATGAGTGCGTTAGTCATGGTTACCATTATCTGTTCCAGGCTGGAGGTAGAGATTAGAGAGTGGAGAGAGGCTTCCAGAAATAAGAACCCGAGAGTTGGATACTCTGGGTAGTAGAGAGAAAGGCTGCTTCAAAACAAGAGCATGTCTAGAAGAGCCCTGGCGAGGAAGCCTGCTTGGGGGTGGGGTGGGGTTTGGGGGGGGTAGAGGTATCAGCACAGCAGGCTGACCAGAGAAGGCCCATCTAAGCATCCCAATCTCAGTTCTCTAAAGCCTCAGAATGTCACTGGACCCCTCTGACCTCTGTTCTCTCAACTATAAAACTGTGGCCCTGTCTGTTTCACGAGGGATCAAGGGATAGCATCTCTTGAGCCTCCAACACTGTAGGCTCAAGGTAGCTCAAACCCAGTGCTAAATCCCTAGTTCACCCACTCCCCTAAGAGGGTGGGTGATGATCACACTACTTCTCACATCAGGGTCTAAATAGGCGGTTCTAATTTTCTTCTTTAAAAGTTGGCCCAGGACTGCAGAATTCCCAGTAAAAGCTCTGCTAACTCTGCCATTTCATTCTTATGCCCAGAAAATTCTGAGGCCCTTGTCAGCTGCTGAGACTTCCAGAGCCCAAGTGATCCAGAAATGGAGGTGTGGAACTGTTGGAAGCAGGGAAAATGTGCTGGCTGGACAGGCCCTAATAAATCACAGGCACAGCCGAAGGGCTGGCAGGTGACAGTTGAGCATTCCACTCCTGGATGCGCACCCACCAGGCTGCTCAGCGCTCGCCTGTCTGTGCTCTGGACAGGGTCAGATTTTCCAGTCGACCGGCTGCAAGAGTGTGGTTTCTCCTCATTCCCACTCCCCTCTGGCTTTCTCCCCTTGGCTCTTGGCATTGAGCTTCTCTATTCCCCAGGCTTGCTGTTTTTCAAATGAGCTTTCACTTTGGTCTCCAGCTACCTGGCAGGAGTCTGGGCTGAGATAAGGGACCAACATCCTGCTGGACTTGGGCTAGACAAGGAACTGGGAGGCAGGGCAAGAAGGCTGAAGGGCTACAAAAGGTCTAGTCTCTCACCTGTGCTCAGATACAGAGATCATTCTATTTGAGGATGGCCCTCTAAGGAAGAGAGACAGGAAAGCAGTCAGGGGACTGCTGAGCAGGAAGGCTCATCCGGGGCACAGGACACATAACCACTCCCTACTTTATCCCTGGCAGCCCTGCTGACCAGGAAGGCAGGACTCATACCGTCATCACTCGTGTGGTGTTCTGCAGTCACATCCTGGGTTGAGTCTTCAGCCGAGGTAGTCTCTCCATGAGGGCTATCACTGCAACAGAAGCGACAGTAACCGGATGTCAGCGTCTGTTTACAAAATTCTCATCCCCTTTATACAGAGCCTTCTTGAAGCAAGGACGTCATATGCTCTAAATACACACGGCAGTCAAATGCTCAGGAGGAAATATACACCTCTAGAGGTTCTCTGCTTCAGCTTCTGCTACAAAATCTACTTGAGACTACTTGGGATATAGAATATCTCTAGACAATGGAAACTCTTTTGAAATTATCAAATTAGTTCTCTAGAAAATGTAGAAATCTCAAGGAGTTGATTCTCTACATGAATTTGTTCCTGGTTTTCAAGGAGGGAGCCTGGTGGAAGGGCAGATATATCGGATCCCAAAATCAGTTCTGACACTTGGTAGTGGTGACCCTGGGCAAGTACTTAATCTCTTAAGTCACAGTCGCCTCATCCATACACTGAAGAAAAATGATCTCTCCATCTCAGAGTGGGGTGGAGTCAGTGATATAATCTAGTGAAACATTTGGCACAGAAGGGATGTAGCACTTCCTTTCCTTCTTTCTCCTTTTGCTTGAAGTCCCTAGGTTGCTTTGCGGTTTAGCCTGTGTAGTGGTGAGAAAGTGGGAGGTGAGTCATAGGCGTGGGTGGAAAACCAGAGTAGAGGAACAAGAATCTGCTGCAGATTAAAGTCTGAAAGATGATGGGATGGAAGTCGGGTCAAGATCTTGAAAACTAATTCATGTTCTCTAAAACTATGCAGGGAAAATAGGGCATGGCCAGGGAGATAGTAACTTCTACTCCTGCTCTCCTGGCTCAGGGACTTCAGAGAAGATGGAAGATCTTACTTCCTAAGAAGCAGAGAAAAACCCTATTAGCATCTGAGGTTTCCTCCTCCAACAATATGAGGTAACAAGAGAGCTTTTCTAGGCAGAACTATGGAAGACCCAAACCCACAGCCTGGCCACACAGTCTCCACCTCTGGCTCTGCAGCCTCTCCCTTCCTGTGACACAGGTCCTATGCTCCTAGGAAGTTCCTCAAAGACTTAGGTGACCAGTTCAGGATGTCCCTGGTGGAATAATTCAGTTCCAAGGAGGTTTCTCAATTCCACAGGACATTCTGGGAGAATATCAATAGGGATTCCTCTTTGTCAAAAAGTTAGGCACAAATTCCTTATACTTTTCTGTGCTTAAAAACCCTCTGATGAATTTGGTGACATTCTAGAAACCCTGGGTGGTGATAGTGCTGGTGGAGGCAGGGGTATACAGGCAAAGGCAAACTTTTCCCCAGGATGAGGGTTCGTCTACATGGTCATTCACTAAGATAACTGTACTTGAATTTTAGGAAACCCTGGAGGGCTTGTTGAACACAGACTGTCCCAGCCCTAGAGTTTCTGTATCACCAGGTCTGGCTGAAGCTGGAGACTTTGCATTTTTCTTTCTTTCCCATTTTTTTTTTTTTAAGTCTGAAATTGAATCAGGGGTGCTCTACCACTGGGCTATATCCCAGCCATTTCTATTTTTTATTTTGAGACAGGGTCTCTCTAAGTTGTCCAGGCTGGACTTGAACTTGTGATCTTCAGGCTTCCTGAATGGCTGGCATTATAAGCATGCATGGACCCATCCATCTGGTAAGAATCTGCATTTCTTTACCCTGCCCCATGGGACCTTGATACATTTTGAAAATCTCTGTGCTGTGGTAAAGGCAAGATGATGCTTTTAAAGGTCCCTTCTAGCCCTAAAATTCTATGCTTCTCTCATTTGATCCCTCACCCCTAACAACACCCTCCTGTCCCCTGCCCCCCAGGCCTACTAATCCTGGAGGTGCCCAGAAGGAACCTACCATGTGCTAGCAGGCAATCCTAGAGAATCAGGTACCAGTTTCAGGATTGGGAACTACAATGAAATGGTTTTGCTCCTCATGCCCACAGCTGTGGGGGGCAAGCGACCTGGCGCCTTCTCCCTTGTGGTCCTGATCTCCTGGCCATTCCCTAGGGTTCTTGGAATTCACTTCCTATATCATCTTAGCTCACTTTGCTGGTACTTTTCTCTCTTCCCAAAGCAGAGAGAGAAGAGACTGGGAGCTTCCACAGGGATATGAGTCTGGTGGCCAGATGTTCCCTCATCCCAAGGTCACAGAATCCTATTCCTTGCTGCCTCTGGTCTGAGGCCTTCCACCTAGATTATGATGTCAGGTAATGTTCCCTAACTAATCTTATGGAGTTTCTAGAGGCTGTTAATAAATGTTGGATACACATCAAACAGAGGGGGCTGAGAAGAAAACTGAGGAAAGTGTCCAACTGTGAGCACATCCTTTGGGTTGTATGCTGCCCTGGTTGGGGACTGAGGGGAAGTGGGGGTTCTGTTCCCCAGGCATGAGTCCAGAGGTTATGGTGGTTTGATATTTGATTTATTATTATTATTATTATTATTATTATTATTATTATTATTTGCAGTGCTGGGGGTTGAACCCAGGGCCTTACATATGCTAGTCAAGCACTCCACCACTGAGCTACACCCCCAGCCCAAGTGGTTCGATAGTTGAGAAGCAAGGGCAGATGTTCTGCCTGACTTTTGAAGGCAGGTAAAGCGAGAACTGGGACACACCATTTCATAGCTTTTCACTACTCATACAAGGGGGAAAATCAGCTTTTCAAGTTATATGCATAAGGACAGCTTCCTGGAGCTCACCAGCCAGTAGCCTGAGACCTGAACTGACCACCCTCCCTAGTTACCACAAATCATCTGTCAGTGACGGAAAGCTTTCTCTCCTGGCGGGCCATTTGAGGGTCCTCCAGCTCAGACCCAGACCTGGAATCTGCAGTATAGCAGAGAGGAATGAACTTAGGGATGTCCCAGCCTTAGGATGTTCACAGAGGCACAAAGGCCAATCTCTTTACTGCTTGGACAGAAGTCTGTCCTGCGGTGGTCAGGGAGAAGTGTGGACCAATTGGCCTCTAATTAAGTAAACAGTCTCCCTTGTCCCCCTTACCTTAGTCAATAGCAATAGGACTGGTGAATTGGTTCCAGATGTTGCATTCAGATGGAATCTGACTGGGGCTGGCTTGTGCTTTCAGCTCAAGCTGAACATTATTTAGGTAGAAAAGGGAGAGGGAGGAGAGGGAGGTAAGGGCTGTTAGGGATTAAAAGAGAGAGGCAGTTGTCTTTGATGGAAAATGAAACTGAAATTGTATCATGGGCAGGGGTGGGGTGGGGCTACTGGGGTAATGAGTGGTCACTATGAGAGAAGAGATCAGGGTTAAATCCCCATCACCAGAGTAGCCTGAAACACTGTCACTGGCCTCTCTGGGTTGCAGCAACTTCATTTCTAACATAGAAATATGATTCCATTTTTTGGAAATGATTCATTATTTTTCTAATGGAGGGATCTAGTAAAAATGCACCCTAGGGATTCCTTTTAGATCTCTGTTCTCATGCTAAGTCAAAAAAAACCTTGCCCTACAGAATTTAATCCTGCTTCCGGGTGAGACATTGCCTGACCTGCTGAAAGTGGAGCTTACTCCTCTTTCTCTTCACAAGTTTCTGAACTCATTCTAAAATGTCATCTTACAAAGGCAGAGTCAGGAAATCGTGCTTCATATCTAAACTTTTCTCAATAAGAACAGGACTCCCTGGACTCAGGACTGTTTTCCTCACAAGACAGAGCACAGAGTGGAAGTCTGAGGAACATTGCTGACTAATGAGCAGCAGTTCTATACCCAGTATTACTATTAATATTGTATTAATAGTATTACTCTTAATGCTGTTGTCATTATCTTTCAGAATGGTCCCTTACTACTTGGAATTCATAAAAAAGGGAGCTGGCATGAAGTGGCACTTACTCCATAGGTGGGGCTGAGGTGAGGGGACTGCCGGAAACATCCCTAAACCCTGGCAACCTGAAAAGCCTCAGAGTGAGAGGTTGGAGGACCTGGGGCTTTCCCCTTCCTTTCACTTGGCCATCTGGCCCCCATGCCAGTTGCACTGGTGACTCCCACCCTCCTCCAGCCCTAAGCCCCCTACCAGTAATCCTCCATGCTTCCTCCTCTGCTGTAGACAGGGCCCTCCAGCTCCCTGGGGTTTGGGAAGATGTTCTCATGTTGGATGATGATGGTTTTGATCAGCTCATTCACGTGGGCTTGGCAGGACACCTGGTCGTGGCCCTCCGGCACTGACATCAGCGAGGGCCCGAAGCAGATGGCGAGGTTGTAGGGGTCCATCATGTTCTCTTCACTGAACTGTGATAAACTGGAGGAGAAGGGAAAGGAGGCAAGCTGGAAAGTTCTCGCATGAATGCTCGGAAAACACAATCACAGGAGGCATTGCCAAGAGCAAAGGCAGAAGGTCCACAAATTGCCACCTGCCTTTCTGGGCACCAGAGGCCTTCCAGAAAGTCAGCTAGAGAGAAGAGGGTGACCACCGGATGGCCATTCAGGAACCAAAGAGAGGTAAGGTGGAGGTTCCTATTTGTAAGTCTGACTTTTCTTTTCTTTCCAGCTCACCATTCAAATCTTCCTTACCACTCCATCTTCACCCCTACCCGTGACCTTATCCGCCCTGCCTTGAGAACATGTCACTCTGTAGAGCTGAATATGGCTCCCACAGACCAACCTGCTAAGCTGCCAGATCAGATGGGGAACCTCAGCTTGCTGGTAATGATATGGTCAGGAGACATAGGCGTTATGCCCTTATTATATAGCAAAATGATCACATTATTGGGGCCATTCCTTTCTAGCCTCTAGACTTGTTAAAAACAAATAGCCAGCTCATTAGCTTTTGTATTCCATCAAGACATTACATTTCTTTCTAGAACAGCTAAGGTAATTGTTTGTTCATTTTCATAATATCCTATGCTATTACATTCATGATTTACTCTGGAAAATGTCAGCACACTGTTCAAATTCTGCTCAGGCTTCCTCTGGATGCAGCCTGACTTCATTACTGGGTGTTTATTTATTCTGGGAATACCCTCGTCTCAGTCAGCAGCTGCTCCAGCCACACCTCCAACCTTGGCCAAGGACTGAAGGCCTTCAACCAGCCAACAAGTCACAGAACCTGATGAGTCTCCAGTGTTCCCTGCTGTCCAGGCACAGAGGGCTGGAATCCTCCACCCCGCAAGACTGAATTGCTGTGAGTTCTGCTCAGGAGCCAAGTTCTCCCTTATGAGTCCAAGCAGGAAGTTACCAGCACTTGATTCTGACAGATCCTTTGAAGAAACCAGAGCCCTCTGATGCTGAGCTGCAGGTCCCAAGAGTTGGCTGTCTTCATCTGAGCAGCTGTCCTTCTGAATTGGGCAGAGTTTATTTCTAATATGCCCCACATCTAGACTCACATTACAAAGCTGTAATGAGCTGTAACCCAATGATTCTCTCTTCTGATATGTGCCCCGTGCCCCTTCCACAATGGATGTGAATAACTGTCATGGAAAGAAAGAGTTGAGAGTCACTGATCTCAAGGACCTAGAATCAAATGAAAGAAAGGCCAGTGATTGAGGTTATATCTCAGTGGATAGTCAGAAGTGGTGGCCACATGTCCGCAGTTCCAGCTCAGGAGGCTGGGGGAAGAGGATTGTAAGTTCAAGGTCAGCCTGGATAACTTAGTGAAACCCCCAATCTCAAAAAGTATATAAATGTTTAAAAAGGGCAGGGATTAGGATGCAGCTTATTGGTACAGCACCCTAGGTTCAATCCTCAGTATCAAAAAACAAACAGACAAACCCCAAACCTCAGGGAATGGATTGCTTGAGAGTAGTTCTTCCTTGTGTGTACATGTGTGGAACTGGAAATTAAACCCAGGTCCTTGCTCATGCAAGGCAAGTGCTCTACACTGAGCTAAGCTTCCACCCACCCAGCTTTTTTCAAAGTGTTATTTTGAGACAGGGTCTCACTAAATTACCAGGCTGGCCTTGAACTTTTAGGCCTCCTGGCTCAGCCTCCCAAGTAGCTGGGATTGTAATCCCAATGCACCACTGTGCCTGGCTTTCACAGAGGTTCTCAAATATTTAATTTTATAATCCTTCTCTGGATCTTGAGTTAAAAGGAAGCAGAGATTTAGGAAGTTTGTAAGTTTACCTCTTGGTCAAATTAAAATCATAGACACAGGAGAGATAATTACTCTGTAAACTCAGTAGAAAGACTGAAGCAGGAGGTAAACAGGCTCATACTGAAACTAACCCCAGGGTGGTGAGATAGGAGGCTTCAGTGAGGCTTTGTCTCTTTAGTGTGATCTGACAGTGTTCTGGTAACACGAAAGAAAACCACAAGGTTTTGGGAATCCTAGTGGTCAGAAGAAAGCAAACTCTAGCTCTGTGAAAGATGAGAAACATTGAGAAGCCCACTAAGGAGAGGACTGTTCATTTCATAGGTAGTTACAAGGACCAGGGGTGTGAGGTGGACACATTGTCATGGACTGTGGTCTCATGAATCTAGGCCCGTTTTATGATTCCCATTAAAAAAATAGACCAAAATTGCCTTCTCTTTTCCAATCCACTGTGGGAACATTCAAGTTAGTGGCTAAAGCAGTGGGTCTTAACAATCTGGGGGACACAGATGTCTTCAAGCAGTTGACAATTGATCCAGGTATGATGGCACATACCTAGAGTCCCAGCTACTGGGGAAGCTGAGGTAGGAGGATCACTGAGCTGAGTCCAGGAGTTTGGGGCCAGTCTGGGCAATCAAGCAAGACTTGATTTCAATCAGATTAAAAGAAAAAAGTAAAAAACAAGGGATTCTCCAGAAAATGTACACAATTTTGAGTAATGTCATGGTGCTAATAATCTTTGAAGATTCTGAAGGCTGTAGCTAGTATAAGATCTCAAATGCCAGCCAGGTGTGGTGGCCCATGCCTGTAATCCCAGATGCTTGGAGGCTGAAGGAGGAGGATCACGAGTTCAATGCCAGCCTCAGCAACTCAGCGAAGCCCTAAGTAACTTAGCGAGACCCTGTTTCTAAATAAAAAATGAAAAAGGGTTGGGGATGTGCTCAGTGGTTAAGTGTCCCCAGGTTCAATCCCTAGTACCAGGCAATGGGGGTGGGGTATCTTAAACACTAAACACAGGACTTTTATTCTTATAGAAATATCTGAGATGAATAACACTGGTAACAACTTCCTGCTTTAACATTGAGTACTTTTTTTTTCTGTTGACTTATATCTCTGCCATCTCCTGTAAGAATTCTACTGTGTTTCCACAGTTTGAGTCTATGACACAAGTGAATTCACCAAATTGATTTGAACTCATCCTCTTGTGTGCATCTTAAAAAAAGGTATGGCATTATGGTTAGGAACCAAGACTTTTGGAGGAAGGAGGTAATTGGGATTGCCATGGAAACTTTTTTTCATCATACACTTTTCTGGATTTTTATTTTTTGATATAAGCATTTGTCTGATTAGATTGAAAAGAAAAAATAAAACATTTCAAGTATCTTAGAGTTAAACAGGCCTGATTTTTGAGTCTTGGCTCTGTTGCTTCCCACGAATTCCCTAACTCAGGTCTAGTTTCCTAGTTTCTTCATCGTAAAATGGGGGCAATAAGCTGGGTGGTGGCACAAGTCTATAATCCCAGCAGCTCAGGAGGCTGAGGCAGGAGGACTGCGAGTTTAAAGCCAGCCTCAGCAAAATTGAGATGCTAAGCAAATCAGTGAGACCCTGTCTCTAAATAAAATACAAAATAGGACTGGGGATGTGATTCAGTAGTCGAGTGCCCTTGAGTTAACCCCGATACCAAATAAAATAAAATAGGGACAATTATCTGCTTCCTTCACAGGGCTGTCAGGGGGATGAAATGAGACAATATATGCAAAGCATTTAGCACAGTGCCTAGCAAACATATTTGTGTTCAACAATATTTTCTGTAATTATAGTATTCCATTTGCTTTTGATACAGGCAGGGAATGGAAGACAGAACTGCTGACATTTGGCAGTCATTAACTTGTAGGGTTCTACCTATTTTTGATCCCCAACAGGCATTATCTAATAAGCTGAGGACTCCAGATCCCAAAATCAAAACCTTAAATCCTTGGAGAGAGCATTAAGCTTTGGACAGACTGTTTTTTTGTTTTGTTTTGTTGCAATGCAGGGGACAGAACCCAGGGCCTGGTGCATGGAAGGCAAGCACTGAATACTGAGCCACAACCCTAGCCCTGATTTTGAGTGGGAAAGGGATGAGGAGATGTTGTTATTGACCACAACCCCAGGAAAATGTGGAGCTGGGAACCCTGGGCCTTTCAAAGCTTTCACACGGGGAGATCCACAGCTCCCCTCTCTACAGCTCTGATTTACCAGCCTTCTGCTGACTTCTCCAAGGGCTCTCTAAGAGACAAGAAAGGAAAGTGAATTCCAGCTGATTCTGGAGGCCTTTCAGAGGCATTCCCTCACTCTCCATATCCATCTTCTGTGCTCCCCACATCTGTCACCTGGCTTGCTTCTGTCCTTATCTTCTGCCTGCCTTCCTAAGCAATAAATTCCATCCTCTCTCACCATCTCAAGAGGATTTCTGCAGCCACTGTCCTTGCTCTTTCCTTCATTATCAGTTTTCTTTTCTCCTAGGTCATTCCCACAAGCCTATCAACATGCAGTAATACCACTCATCTTTTAAAAAAAGATCCTTTCTTAACCCCACATCCACACTAGGTTACTATCTCATTTCTCTGCTCCTGTTTATGATAAAATTCTTTCAGAGATGTCTGTGCCAGCTGTCTCTGATTCTCTGATTTCTTCTTCTGTCAGGGACAGAATTGTTTCCTCCCTCTCCACAAATTCATATGTTAGAGCCCTGATGTGACTGTATTTGAAGAGGGGATGTTTAAGGAGATTAAAGTTAAATGAGGTCAAAGGGAGGAGGGGTTCTAACCTGATAAGAGTGGTGTCCTTATAGGAAGAGGAAGAGACACCAGAGTTCTCTCTGAGCATACACAGAGGAAAGAAAGGCCATGTGAAGACCCAGTAAGAAGATGACTGTCTACAAGCCAAGGACAGAGGCCTCACCAGAAGCCAACACCAATGGCATCTTGAATTTGGATTTCCAGCCTCTGGGACTGTGGAAAATAAATTTCTGTTGTTCAAGTCACTAGTGAGTGGGATTTTGTTATGGCAGGCTGAGCAGATAAATTCCCTTTACTCTCTCCTTCTCCACTCCCTTTACTGTGGTAAAATATACATAACATAATATTTAGCATTTTATCCATTTTAAAGCAATTCAATGGCATTTTTCATATTCAAAGAGTGTACATCCTTACCACTACCTAGTTCCAGACACTGTTATCACCTCAAAAAGAAAGTATCTACTAGGTGTCACTTTGTCCAACCTTCCTTCCCCAGTCCCTGGCTATTATAAATCTACTTTGTATCTCTATGGATTTGCCTATTTGAGACATTTCATATAAATGAAATCATATAATATGTAGCTTCTTTCCTCTAGCTTCTATCACTCAGCATAATATTTTCAAGGTTCATCCATGCTGCAGTACTTCATTCCTTTTCATGGCTGAATATTATTGTGAGCTTGGAAGTAGAATCTTCCCAAGTCAAGCCTTCAGATGAGACCACTTCCCTACTCCAACACCCTCACTACAACTTCATGTAACCATGGGCCAGAGGCTCCAACTAAACTGTACCTGGACTGCCAACCCACAGAATCTGTGAGATATTAGTTTATTTGCTTCTTGAGACTGAGTATACAAACAACCCAAGAACAAACCATAGCCAGAGTTCAAGTGTGCACATGCACATACTGTAAAGGAGAAAGGTCCTTAAAGCGTGGGCCCAGGCAGTCTCAATGAAGTCAGTGATTGCTACACCTACTGGTAAGTGCACACTTATCAGCTGTCATCTTCCTGTGGAGGTGGAGGTAGTCTTCTTTATCACCTATGTCCTGCATTCTATTAATTATTTTAGGAAACACTGATTATTTTAATGCTGTATCTTTTCAATGTGACATTTTGATTAATTTGTAAAATCAACCTTTTTAAAATCAAATAAACAGCAAAGCAAAACAAAAAGTTGGATGTGGTGGTGCATACCTATAATCCCAGCAGCTCAGACAGCTGAAGCAAGAGGATCATGAGTTCAAAGCCAGCCTCAGCAAAAGTGAGGCACTAAGCAACTCAGTGAGACCCTCTCTCTAAATAAAATACAAAGCCGGGCGTGGTGGCACATGCCTGTAATCCAAACGACTTGGGAGGCTGAGTCAGGAGGATCGCGAGTTCAAAGCCAGCCTCAGCAACTGCGAGGCCCTAAGCAACTCAGTGAGACCCTGTCTCTAAATAAAAAAATACAAAATAGGGCTGGGGATGTGGTTTAGTGGTCGAGTGTCCCTGAGTTCAATCCCTGGTTCCAATAAATAAATAAATAAATAAATAAATAAATAAAAATAAATAAATACAAAACAGGGCTGGGGATGTGGCTCAGTGGTCGAGTACCCCTGAGTTCCATCCCTGGTACCTCCCCTTCCAAAAAAACAAACCAAAAACCCCCCCAAAATAAAAAAAAAGCAAAAAGAATAATCTAAATTGGTACAGTTGCCACACTTTCTTCAGCAATGGCCATGATCTCCAGCTCTGAATGATGCTTAGTCTATCATTTCTCCTCCCCTGCTCAGAAAGAAAATGTGTGGAAGAGAATGAGGCAATCGTACTTTCATCCAGAGTCACCCCAGGCCCTCCCTGCTCTTCCCACCCTATTTGGCCACCACTGTCATGCTCTTTGCTCATGCTGGACTCATGTCCAGGGCACATATTGGTCAATGAGGGGAGACAATAATGATTGGTGGCCCTGAAGGAACTGACTAACTCAAGAGTTATTAGTAGTTTCCAGGTCACATGTGAACACACTGTGTGAGTCATGAGGGTTTTAACTTAAGGCAGTTTGCATGCTGACTCAAAGGCCTGGCCATTGAATGGAGCAGACATAACCTCATGGAGGAGGCAGGCTATGGAACCAGGATCTCTATAGCTCTGCGGGGCCAGCAGTGGGCCTACCCAATGGTGTAGGCACCTCAGACAGGGCCCACTAGCCCAGATACCTATAGGGCCAGGCTGACCTTGAACCTGTAAGCAAGCTGAACCTTGTGAAACAGCCTGGAAGCTGCATTCCTTTTATCCAGAAATCAACCATGTTATAAACACTCCATTTTCACAAAGAAATATGTGCCCAAAATACCCTGGCCCTTTGATTTATTGTTTGTCTTCCCTATTTTGATAGATTAATGGATCCAGACAACTCTTTCTCCACTTGGTGAAAACTCACCAAGTCAGAATGATGATAAATGACAAGTGAAGCCAGTCTTAGGTCTATGGAGAAATGAGGAGGGCTGGGGACCATAGTGAACTGGGGAGTGCTGCCCAAGGGCATTGCTACCACAGGAATGCGGGTTCAGTATTGCCAGAGCTAATCACTTTTCAAAAAACCAGGAATTGAAATTTTTAAAAAGTGAAATCCCCAGACAGTTAAATGTTGTGTTTTCTAGACACAGTAGATCTGCAGGAAGCACAGCTGGGTACCTTCTCTGGCCCTCAGTTGCCCATTTACAACCTTTGCTCTGGTAGAGGGAGAGGTGACAGTGAAAGCAAAGTGAAGAAGAGGTGCCAGACAGGAAGCACCGCGTGTTCCTGCTTCTGCCTTCACCAGCACTGGGACCCAGGGCTTGCCTGTGTCAAGGACATATGCTTGGCAAAGAAGAAATGCCCCACCATGTCCAAGGCCTTTCTGGTTGAGGGCAGACCTTTCTTTAGCTATGCTCATTTCCTAGGTGACCAGCTAAATGCCGCCAATATATGGGTGACTCTCATACTAGTACCTCCACCCCAGGTTTCTCTCAGAGCATCGATTCCTGTGTTCAGATGCTTGGAATCTCCATTTGAATGTCCAACAACTGCTTCAAATGACCCTGTCCACCTTGACACTTTGTCTAGAGTCTTTCCTCTATATCTGTCTTCCCCAACTCCATTAAGTCTGGCTTATCTTTCCCCTCCCTTATCGTCAGTAGGGATGAGCTTCACTATTTCCCCATTGCACATGCCAAAAATGTAGGATTTCTATCTTTCCCTTACACTCTATATCCAGCCTATCAGTAAGTCTGATCAACACTATGTTCAAATCATATCCTAAACCTTGCCCCTCTGTACCACCCTCCAGTCTATCAACACACTGGCTAGACTATAACCACCTTGGGACCTGACTTCCTTCTCTTTGCAACCTTATACTGTAATGTCACAAAGCATTTTGGCAGGTTTTAAAATCAATACATAAATCAGATCATAATACTCTACTCCTTTCAATCACTTCCCAAATCTAATCCACTATTACCATGCCTCTCGAGACCTGAGCATCCCCATGGCTCCTCTTTCACTGAATTTAGGCTGCTGCTCATACCTGTCTTCTCAGAGAGGCCTTTGATGATCTTTCCCTCCTTTCACCTTCTGCCCCAATTCAGATTCTATACCCTCTTCTTTACTCCTTCTTCTTCAAAGCACTTATTTTACCTGATTATCTGTCCCCTTCCCTGGTACTGTGCTAAAGGATATCAAGGCTTTCCTCTCTCATTTAGCAATACATTCATTCGTACAGCCTAGCACTGTGGCCAGCACACAGTATGTGTTCCAAATGCACATATTAGGTGCTAAATTGGTGTTTGGATGCATGAAGAGGTCCATATGGAACTTCCAGTAGCCGAAATTAAGCTTGACTCAGCTGTTCACTGGGAAGGCTACTCACTGATTGAGGAAGGCAAAGAGGTATCTCATGATAATCAGAGTGGTTTTGGGCAGGACCAGGAGGACTTTCCGGATATGCAGAGCTCTCTCCTGTAGGTTGTCCATTGCTGAAAGAAGAAAGCTATGTGTTATCCTCCATTGTACCTGAGATCCCAGGGAACACTTGTTAGAAGCCCTTTCTACCAGTGGGTGCAGCCCAGAGAGTGCCAGGTCAAAGTCACACACAGCAACAGGAGTTTCATCCCTGTTGCTCCCGGGAGTGGGGCTGTTTTACCAGGGCACATGCTGGGTTCCACACATTTACTGGTTCAGGACTTAATGTATATACATACTCCTTGGGCACAAAAGGGGCTGGAGATGTCTCCCCAGCACCTACCACCTTCTTATTCCAACAATTAGGAGCTGGCCATGACTGCTTAATACCCATCCTGAGGTCCTGCATCTGGAGAGGGAAAGGGGTTGTGCAGGTCTTGTCCTGCCCACTCTATGCATGTGTCCTCCTCCTCTGGACAAGAGTGGCTTATCTTCCCCTTCCCTTATCTTCAGTAGGGATGAGCAGAACATAGCCAGAAGTAGGAAACATAGGTCTCTGGGTAAGTAGCAATATCTGGGAAGAAGACCAGAGAAGCTTCCTGACTCTTGGGCTATGGGAAGGTTAGTTACCCTAGACCCATGGTCTCTATCAATGGGCAGCCTCCTACTTCCACAGTGTGCCATTTGGATCTGATTATTTTTTGTGAGTGCTTTTATGTACAAAGAAATGGGAAGTACTGTATTAGACCAAGAGCATACCTCTAGGAGAGAAATGCACAGTCAAGGGATTTTAGACTGTCTTGGCCACCCCAGTCTAGCTTAGAAGACTTTACCTAGGTCCAGTCCTGGGGGGAGGCATGAAGACACTACCCAAGGGATGAACATAGTTAATCTCCACATAAATCACATCCACTAAATTACCACAAATGGTAGGTCAACAAACAAAATAATGCTCTAGGCCTGCTTCATAATAACAGAGAGGGACTCAGAGAGTACTCAGGGCAAATGCTGAGTCAAACTGGCAACTCAGGGGTCACAAAGACCCTGACTGACCTGGGGAAAGGATCTTTCCTCTATTGCAAAGGCATCTTTCTTTCCAGCCTCTGGGGCCATCATTCAGATGGGGTGGGCCTCCAGAGTTTCCATGGATTTTTTGTTATGGAAACAAATAAGAGGATGTTTCAGTATCATGAGCTTTTCAAGCTCCAAATTTTAGAGTCAGAGGCAGAGAACACCAAAGAAATAGAAAACATCTCTCTTTCTCTGGAGAAGTACCAGATGATAACTTCTTAGGAGACCGAATATGAATTCACCTAGCAGGTAAGCCACACCATGTTTAGAGCACCCAGTTTGTAATATGCTTTTCCCCTGGTACCATAAAAAGCCCAAATCCTATGTATATGCTTCAAATAACTGAAAAGACTGAGTCTTATGAATGAATTTTTATAAAGGCATTTTACTAAGGGAAGCTAAAACCCAGAGAAGCAAAGGAGTTTATGATGGAGGTAAATCAGAAAGGAAAAAGTCAGAAGTCCTGACTTGGGGTCCTAGGTTCTTACTGAAAAGTCATTCTTCTTCCCTCCCCTGCCAGGGATGAAGGAGTGAAGATGAGCAAAAAACTCACTGAAGAAAAATTAAAAAGTAAAGTGCACTGAAAAGCTTATGAGGAAACAAAGAACTTCATGGAAATGTTTACATCTCTTGCTCAGAGGTGCTGTGGCTCAGGAACCAGTCTGAGGCCAGGGTGGTACTTACTGACGCAGGCCATCAAGTCGTGGAAGATGTCCTTGGGGAAGAGTGGGTGTTCCAGCCCCCGGAAGTAAAGCTTCAGGACACCAGCTATGGAGTCCATGTCGTGGTCATTCTGGTCCCCCGCCAAGGGGTCCTCTCCTGAGGATAAGCACCCCCCAGAAAGGAAAGAGTGAGGGAGGCCAAAACACAACAAATGAAGCAGAGGCAGCAGGGAAGGGGTGACCCACTTATAAGCTTGTCCCAGTCCCTCAGCACAATGCCCAGCAGGGTGGCATGAGGGGGCAGACCAGATAGAAGCACAGACTACTCAGGCTCAGGGTCATCTGTGTGGGCTGGGGTTGGGACACAGGAAGTACCTCCCTCACAGAATCATGCAAACAGGCTGGGACCACGTCTCTGGGGGAGGAAAACAAGGCCAAGGAGGCCAGTTCCTCTGACTAGCTCTCACTTCTCCTGCCCCCAACAAAGGACACCTACTTACAGAACAATCATGCCACAGCTCCCTATGGAAAATTTCATATCAGATGTAATTAGATTTAATGATAGGACCAACCTCAAATTGAAACTATATATATCCATTACAGTGACGGAAATTGCCAAAGCTTGCCCATTACCTTAATAGCCCACAGGATAATAAATGGGCTACAATGAACAGGCGCATTAGCCTTGATATTAACTGCCACCAAGGGTTCCGGATGAAGCCATAAACCGCCTGGATATCATAGTTAACTTCTGGGGTTTTGGCAGATCATCCGCAGAGAGAGGCAGGATGGGTGGGGCTGAAGAGGAAGGAAGCGGGTGTGCTGGGCATCTCCCCACATATCCAATGGGCCGTGTGTGTAGACAGCAGGTGCCCAGCTCAAGAGGGAGGCACAGGGCTTCGGAAGCTCTGGGCCTTCTCAGGGGGGAAAGGGTAGAGCCAGTACCCCAAGAGGCTGGGGAATACTTGGTCTTAGGTTCCAGATTGTCCTCTCACCTCTCTCAAAGGCATTTTTGATGTCATTCACTTCCACCTGGGATCCAGACACCCGGAAAATTCCTTCATGCTGCAGTCCTGGAAAGACACAGGGAAAAGTGATCAAGGAGAAGAAAAAGCAGCCACGGGCCAAGCTTAATTGAATGCCTGTCTCCCCCAGCAGTGTGTGCTGAAGCATCCTGTCTCTCTTCTTTTTCAGGCCAAAGGAGACAAAAAATGTGCAGGGATATTGGGAAAATCACTGGGATGATTAGGAAGCGTTTGCCTAAAGGAAGCACCAAGTCAGAGATTTAAGGGAAGGGATGTCTACAGCCCACTACTCTTCTGACTCTAAGACTACCAAGCAGGTGCCTTCCCTGCCTTTGCTCTCTGTCCCACCAGTAAAGTGCGGAGGTGACCTGTTAGTACTTTCTTGTCACTCAGGGTCAGGAATGGGAGATAGGTCATGGAAGGCAAGATATTAGGTACCATCAGAGGAGTTTCATAAGATGTGACGTTATAATGATTACTTTAGCTCTTTTAACACGGTTCCACTATGCTAGGGTCAACGCTTTCAGTACTGATGAAAAAAGGGTGGACATGAGAATATAAGTGATCTGTCAACAGACAGTATTGCCAGCCATTGTCCAGGCACTGACTGGTTCTTGACTGCTACTTTACACAAAGAAAAACATGCATGAATACTATGCTTTGTCTTCTTGGGTTTTGTTAGAGTAGAAATATTCATGAAAAATAATACTTGTATAGTGACTACCGTTAACAAATGCTGTCATAGAAATAAAAGTGTTTGGTCCTCACAACAAAACAGGGGTTAGCAATAATCCCATTTTTTAGATTGAGGGGGGGATTGATGATGACCAGCCCTTAGGTTATACAAGTAATAAGGGTCAGGGCAGGTACTCGGACTCAGGCCTCGTGGATGCAATCACATACTCAGTCCTCAATGCCAGAGTGTGTGGCCTATTGATGTGTGAGTACCGAGAACACGGGGAACCACAACGGCCATTCTGGACTTGGAAACATGACTTACAGATAGCACCACATGTTCAACTGAAAAACCAGTGAGTATTCCAGGAAGCATGTCATTAGTGCCAGGCCCAAGGATTGAGCTGATCTGGCATCTTCAATTCCAGCAGGACTGCCTAGGCTTTCTCAGAAGCCTTGGGTCTCAATTTGGGACATTTTGTCAAAATCTTTCTATAATGGCACAATCCTTCAAAAACCTTAACTTGTCAGAGAAGTCTCACCTTGATTTTAGGGGTGGGGGAAGAGAGAGAATAAGTCTACATTTTGCTGGCTGCTTCAGAGTTACCCTTTCAGTGCAGTTAGCTGGATTCTATGGGCTAGACCTGTGGAGGTAAATCATATAGGCCAGGACTGAAAGTGTAGAATCTGACTAAAACAACACTGAGAAATAAGCAGAGGGAATGTGATTACCTGGCTTGTAATAAGTCTGTTCCTCTGAGGACTATTCCTCAAAGAATGGCAGGCCATGTTAAAATCCCATTAACACTGGTGTAGCAGTACTATGTTAGTAAATGGGACACAAGAGCCAGATAATGTTCTTTAAACACAGAATGTAAACAACAAGTGCTCTGACAGAAAGTCACATACAAAAACACAGTATTAGGAAATATCAGAGACCAGACTAGTTGGTGTGTTCTGGTTGGTGTGTTCTGGATGGTGTGCTCTAGTTGGTAAAGTATTGCATAATTTCCTGGAAGAGCATCACCAGGGTGTTTTGGATAGGAGAGACCATCAGGAAAACAGTCTTGGCCTGTGGGCCCAAGGATAAGAAGAAATGAGAGATCAGCTTGATGGAAATCAGGCAGCAGCCTGAAACACTCTGAGCTCTCTCTTGGTCTGGTTTCTGGTTCCCCTGGAGAACCAATGCTGAAGGACCACTCTGTGTTTAGAGGTCCTGATGTGATGATGCCGAGAGCAGAAACAATATGCTTTCCAGAAAGGAAGAGGGAAATCAGTTGGCTTTTTATTATAATGAAGGTGAATCCTTGCTTGCATAACCCAAATGGCACATCCATCTTTTTTCACTTTTTCTTAGTGCTAACATGAAGGTGTGAAACCCATCAGATGTGGGTAAGTTATTTGGCAATGGTGCAAAACCTTCCATGTTGTGCAGGATCCAGCTGTTGTAGAGTTGCTCTCCTAGGTTTTTGTTTGTTTGTTTGATTTTTTGTTTGTTTTTTGCAGGACTGGAGATTGAACCCAGGAACACTCAACCTCCAAGCTATATGCCCAGTCCTTTTTCATTGTACTTTTTATTTTGAGGCAGTATCTTTCTCAATTCCCAGCATGACTTTCAATCTGTGATCCTCCTGCCTCAGCCTCCTGAGTAGCCAGAATTACTGCACATGGCTCCAACTAGAATTATCCTATTCTTCTTCCTTCTTCTTCTCCCCCACCCCTGCTTCTCCTCCTCCTCTTCCTTCTTCTTCTCCTTCTCTTTCTCCTTCTTCTTCTTCCTCTTCTTCTTATTCTTCTGCCAGGGATTGAACTCCAGGGTGCTAAATCACTGAGCTACATCCTTTTTATTTTTTATTTTGAGACAGGGTCTCCCAGGTTGCTTATAGCCTTGCTAAGTTGTTGAGGCTGTGATCCTCCTGCCTCAGCCTTCAGAGCTGATAGGATTACAGGCATGAGTCATCTCCCCTAGATTCTTCTTGAAATGATTACTACAAGCCATTTCCTGTTCCCTTCCTCATGAAAACGGTGGGTTTTTTTCTTCCTCATGATTCAGTTTCAGTAGTTCCTCATCTTCTCTTTTAATTCTTCTGGATCCTACTGACCCACCATTCACAGAGGACCCTCAGCTTTCTCATTTATGTAATAGGGACTATAATAGTTACCTCTCAAGGGAAATGAAAATAGTAAGAATATAAAAACTCCCAACATTTGGTGGGTCACAGATCCTTTTGAGACTGAAAAAAGTTATGAATACTACCACCGTTCAACGTGAAAATACATTTGTTCATATACGAAAGTTTTAACTATAGCTTTTTAGGGAGTTCATGAATACCTTGAGTCTCTACTTATGAAAAAATTCAATTTAGTTGAACAAATATTTTTTAAGCAGCTAGCTACTCTGTCTCAAGATTTTTAAAAATCAACAGTGTATTTGCTTAATCCTAGAATACACACAATTTCTGAATTGCTCACCCCTAATTCTGTGATAAAAATTACTACTGTACAAGATGTCTCATAGTTCTTTTGTCTTTCAATTTACAGTGTATAGTCAAAACATTGTTTTCCAAAGTTACTTGGTTAATTATTTTCTTCCTTATTCCCCTTCAGTGTGATTATGTGTTCACTGGTAGTACAGTTAGGTTTTTTGGTATTATTTACATTCCTTTTGGGGTTTTACTCACATTCTAGTTTTACTTGTTGTTAATTTGCTGTTGATTATAGGATACACTAATGCAGTTCTAAAAGTCAAAACTACACTAAAAGGTAAACTCAGAGAAATACCAGCCCCTCCTGTTTCCCATTGCTTAATTCTTTCCACCCTCTTCCTACCCTCTCCTGTAATAATGAATAAAACACTAGGTTAATCTTTTCTGTATTTCTTGCAGAAATAAGAAAATACATGTATGTTCTTTTTCCTTTTTCCTTTTTTTTTTTTGTATCAAGGATTGAACCCAGGGGTGCTTAACCTCTGAACCACATCCCCAGTCCTTTTTTATTTTCTATTTGGAGACAGGGTCTTGCTGAGTTGCTTAGGGCCTTGCTAAGTTGCTGAGGCTGGCTTTGAATTTGCAATCTTCCTGCCTCAGCCTTCCAAGCTGCTGGGATTACAGGTGTGCGCCACCATGCCTGGCACATGTATATTCTTACATCTTCCTTCTTACATGAAAGGTAGCATACTACAGATGCTCTTTCACATTTTTTAAAAAAATATTTTTTTAGTTATAAATGGACACAATGCCTTTGTTTTATTTATTTATTTTTATGTGGTGTTACATATGCTAGGCAAGTGCTCTACCACTGAGCTATAGCCTAGCCCCTCTTTCACATTTTGTTTTTCACTTAACAGAATATCCTAGGAATCTCTCCATATGAATTTATGGCAATTGTCTTTTTGCAGTTGTCTAGTACTCCATTGTATGGACATATCATAGTTCTTCCCACTCTTCCATGTGTGGGCATTTAGGTTGTTTCTAATACTGTGAAATTATAAACAATGCTGCAGCAAATAACCTTGTGAATATTCCATGTTTGTATTGTTGGAGGAATACCTTCATGGCAAATTCTTGGAAGGACTGCTAGATTAGGAGATAAGGGCATATGTACCTTTAGCAGATATTGCCAAATTCCCTTCCAAAAGGATATGCTGGTTTAGATTCCCATCAGCAATATATGAATGTGCCCATTTCCCTATAGTCTCAACATAGAAATGTGCTAAATTTTTGTCTCTTTGTGCATTGTGCCAGCACAAGGGTAGAGACAGGAAAATTCAAGCCACAATATCTGGCAACCATCACTTCTCAGCTAACACCATAACAACACCCTAGTCTAGGTACCACCATGTCTTCCCTGGCTTATTGCAGTAACTTCCTGTATCACCCTTGTGGTCTTATCTCAAAACAGCAGCCAGGGAGCCTTTAAAGGAATGACTCCCTCATCAGAATTCTCCAGTGGTTTTCCATCTCACTCAGAATAAAATCCAAATGCCTATCTTATCCAACAGAGTTGTGCAAGGTCTGACCTCTGGCTTCATCTTGTTGCTTTCCTCTCTACTTTGTTCCAGCAGTGCTGGCTTTATCCTGCTCTTTGCATATGCCAACAGTCTCTGCTCATGGTGTCCCTTCGCCCCATGATGCTCTTCCCCAGATATTCACATAGGTCACCCCCTCACAACTCTGCTCAAATGTCACCTTCTGAGGAGAGGCCTTTCTCTTGAAACCAGTGACAATAGTGTTCCCTCTCCATTCTCCATTCCTCACCTTGCTTTACTTTTCTCCATGACACCAACACTCAAAATATTGTATGTGAATTTGTGTATTTATTGGCTGATCATCTGTCCTGCAGTAGAATATATGTTCAGGAGGACAGAAAGTTTTTACTGGTACACAACAAGCAATCAATATATATTTCTATTGAATGAATGAAGGAAATACTTGGAAGAATGAATGGGAGTTCAGATCTCCTTCTTCCAATTGTCCTTTAGGCACAAATAATTCTTCCTCCTCTGAACTCAGTTTGAACTTATCTTTGTTAACTACTTGACCATTAATCATTACTATCTTGTGATATTTCTTATTCTGCTATTCTGAATTATCATCACTTATCTCTTTATTTAACTTCTCCCTCACTTACTTACATTCTCCAAAATGCATCATAAGACTCCTTAAAGACAAGAACAGTGTATTACTCCTGTTATTGTTTTCCTACGTGGCAGTGCATGGTACTCAGCTCTGATCAGGGGCTTGATAAATATTTGTTCATTGTTCAATAGTGATGTACAATGCTCTTACTTCAAGTGACTGGAGATAACATTAAAAAATTACAGCTGATGGAGAATAGGATAAGTTGTAAGAATGCTCAAGTAATTACTGTTCCAAATATGACCCCAAACAATGTCCCAGTTTATATGGAGAGAAGAAGGTGAGAGGAGGGAGGTAGAACCCATGCCTCTGAATTTAGATCAGTAATACTTTATCCACCTCTTTCAGAAAGGTCATTCCATCCTTCATCCTATTGCTAGACAGGACAATATTTAAAAACAATTTCTAGTGCTCAGTTCCTAGACATCTCTATGGCACCAGTTCAGATATCTGTGCTTTCTAAACATTCTTAACCTTGGAAAATCAATTCGCTGGCAATTATCTCCACCCTGAAATTCTGTTGAACCAGACCAGTAGCTGGTAAGGAATGGAGTTTATGAGATGTAGCTTTGTCCAAGCAGAAGGATTAGTGTGATTTGACTAAAGTTGAGAAGGAGCCAGACCCTGCAGACTCTCAATGTTAAAAACAACTTTAGGACTGAGCTCTTGCAGACGTTGTATCCAGTGAGACCAAACCAGAACAAAAATGGAATATTATTAGGAATCAGTGCAACATTCCAAACCTGACTGGCACAGAAAGCCACTGTGACGAAATGGTCAGGCTGTGCCATGGGAGGTAACCACATTCAGATGCTGAGTATGAAGCTACTGCCACTGTGCATTAGCAGCTGGGTTCCCTCATGTAGCAGTTGGAATTTAAAACTCATTCTGAGCTAAAAAAGGGTGTGTGGTAAGTGGATGTGGCATTTGGGGTCAAAACATATGATGTCTTTCTCTCAATGTCTAGGTGTGGCCATTCTGAAGCAGCAAACATTACGTGAACAAATACGACTTTATTTCTTTGCTGAGAAGGTTAGCAAAGGAAGGCAATCTCTATTCTTACTCTACAAAGAATTCCTGGAAGTTCTTCCCAACCTTTGCACAAATATGGGTAAGGCTGTGGTCCTGCTTACCGTGCCTGCTGATAAACCGGATGCAGCTTTCTACCACCAGAGGAATTGCCTGGCTGGAGTCCTGAAAAGCCAAAGAAAAACACAACATCATGATCTTCAAACAGGGATAGCCCAGGGCGAGAGTAAATGGGCCACACTGTGGAACTTGTCTCAGATGCATCAGTGATGGCGCACAGAGGCACCTGGCTTGTCCTCCAAGCTCCAGAGCACACAAACACAACCACCAACTTGGAATGCCACAGACATGCCTTAAATCTAGCATGTTCTAAATGGAGCAGGTTGTCTTTTATCCTGACCCAGTGCCCCACCAACAGCCATCCAATCCATCATGTCAGGTTTGCCTTTGAAATATCTGTCAGATCTGTTCATGCTTCTCCATCTGAACTGCCACCAATTCAGCTCAGTCTACCAGTATCTCCATTTCCACCCCTGCAATCTACCATCCCTTTACATAGTGGTGAGGTGATCTTTAATTAAAAGTACCTCTCACCTACTGGGAATTGAGACTGATCAAATTGTGTTATGTGCATGTACAAATATGGCCAAATGAATCCTTCTGTTATGTATAATTATAGTGTAGCAAGAAAAAAAAGTACATCTCATCACGTGAACTCTATCAGAGGCTTCTCTCTGCTCTCTTCACGGCCTCACATGTTCAGGGTCCTACCTTTGCCTCCAGTGTCCCACCTTCTGCTCAACCCCATCCTGCTATGGCCACACTGGCCACCTTTCTGTTTCTCCTCAAGGCTTTGTGTGAGTTTGAGCTGCTCCTGTTACTGACATATTCTCCTCAACCCTGACTGTGACTTCATTATACGGGTGTGATTATCTATTTGCATTGGTCACCACCAGCTCAAGCTCTACAAGGGCAGGTCCTGCATCCATTCCTGGGTGTCTAGTGCTGGCCATGATGCTCTCATATAATAGGTGCTTAATTAATACGAGTTGAAGGTCCCAGAATGAATTAAAGGGAGCTTCAGAAAGGTTTGTTTGGCATAAAAGGTAAGAAAGAAAAGAAAAACCAATTCTTGGAGATAGTGGATATTACTTGATACTAAGTACAATAGGCCTCCCAGATGCCAATCTTGCTATACAATCCTGCTCATGCTGTTTAACTTCTATAAATTTAAATTTGCCATCCACAGACTGGGTGGGGGATTCATGGTGACGACAATAGTATGTGCTACTGGCACAGGAACGTTAGGGTATACCATTCACAGAGGAATCTATAGAGGTATTGGGCCATGGAGTGGTCCTGATAACAATCCTACAGGGGTACGTATGTATGTATTATTATTATTTTCATTTAACAAATGAGAAAATGAAAGTGTAGTGAGGTTAACTAGCTCCTTATGGTCACCGAGCTCATAAGTGGCAAAGCCAGAATTCAAACCCAGGCTGCCTCCCTCTGAAACACTTCACTACCACCATGCTGTATCCTAGGAGTTCAGCAAATATTGCATACCATCTATCACTAAAATCCAGAAGGATTTTATAATGTAGTCACATGCACAATCATTCAGCTATGTGGAAGAAAGACATGAGGCAGAGAGGCCCAACACCTGGCCAAAAAGGGCTTCAGATGTTCAGGACAGAGACTGGATTCTCCAGTGGGCCAGGTCCTGCGCCTTGTGCCCATTTCACAGGTTTGCCTGCATGCCTCTTCTGGCTCTGAATTTTCAACTGCAGCCATGGGGTTTGGCTATGATTAGGGAAGCAGCTGGGTCTCACGAAGAAGTCAGGCCGAGAGAAGAGTTGGCTTGGCTTCTAGCTCCAGAGCTTGCCAGGAACCATGATGCTGCCAAAGGGAGTACTGCATACACCAAGGTGGAGGGAGCTGGGAAGGTCTCAGTGACCTAACTGCTCATCTTTGTGACCCCCAAACCCATCTGCTTCCTCCAGCTTTCCAGTGACCGCAGACAGTGTCTACCCTCTTATTAGCATCACTGCCAACTGGGCTAGGTGATTTTACAGGAAGAATCTTTTTTCTTTCTTCCTTACCCTAATGAGGAAAACAGTACCACTATTAAAAGAGAAAAAAATGCTCCACTTTGGGGAAGTCTTTTTATATTTACAGACTTCTGTTATTATACTTTTCACTTATAAAAAGGAGCAGCAGAGATAATGAAGATAGCAATAGGAAGGTTTGCAAAGTTTTGCTGGTCCCAGATTTGTATATAAAGACCCAGACAGAGGGAAGCTGGGAAGTTCCCAGGCTCCTGGCTTCATTAAGTTACATGAAACCAGGCGTGGTGGCGCACGCCTGTAATCCCAGCAGCTCAGGAAGCTGAAGCAGAAGGATCACAAGTTCAAAGCTAGCCTCAGCAACTTAGCAAGGGCCTAAGCAACTCAGTGAGACCCTGTCTCTAAATAAAATAGAAAAAAGGGCTGGGGATGTGGCTCAGTGATTGAGCACCCCTAGGTTCAATCCCTGGTACCAAAAAAAAAAAAAAAAAAAAAAGTTAATGTGAAAGCAAAATTTTGCCTGAATATATAGGAAATGGAATATTAATGGCAATGTAAATATGCAGGATTGGCTGAAAACATGGCATTGAAGATAATAGCCTGTATGTCCATGGTTACAATTAGCACATCAGAAGTATTCCAGATTATTCCAATCTGCGGCACACAAGGGTGGGCAAGAGATGACCTGTTCCTATTGTAGATGAGCATTTTTCTTGTCCCTATTGGTCCAATGGAGCCTAAGACAGAATCCAGAGGAAACAGACAAGGGACAAAGGCACAAAGGTTTCAGATGCTCCTGCCATCTTTCCCACTCCGCTCTCAGATATTTCTGAGCTCTAAGTGAATTCATTTCCCCAGATGGGTCTGTATGTCTCTGTGGTGCCCCAGAGACCCACACTTCACCACCGACTTTGCACACAACTGTCCAAGCAGTTTCTATGTTTCCATCCATGGTATGATTGTCTCTCACCCCTTCCCCAAAGCTAGAACTGATGTCACTTCAATCTTTTGGTCATAATATTTTTGGTCACATAATCTCAGGGTTGGAGGAGGCCCTTGAGGACAATCAGGCTAAATTTCCATCTAATCAGATTAAGGGAACTGGAGGGAAAGGGGTAGTGGACATAACTTGGAAAAGATAGTAGAGCAGTGGTTCAGTAATTTGCAGGGAAAAACAATCAGGAAGAAGTCAGATGAAGTCCAAATATGCACTGTTTGGAATAAATTCTTTATTTTTTCCCTTTGGTACTAATTGGGTGTTTAAAATTTTTAAATTTCAATTAAATTACCCGGGCACAGTGGCGCATGCCTGTAATCTCAGCACCTGGGAGGCTGAGGCAGGAGGATGGTGAGTTTGAAGTCAGCCTCAGCAACTTAGCAAGGCCCTAAGCAACTCAGTGAGACCCTGTCTCTAAGTAAAATACAAAATAGGGCTGAGGATGTGGTTTAGTGGTGGAGTGCCTCTGGGTTCAATCCCCAGTACCAAAAAAAAAAAAAGTTAGGGGAGGAGCCCAGGAAGGCACATGTGGTGGGGGAGGGAGGGCTGGTGCCAAGGGTGGAGGTGCCATCTCAACTTTCAAGCA